>JAXCGZ010018955.1:90000-155918 GCA_037179515.1 Halocaridina rubra | reverse complement strand
CTGAAATGTTTTTATATTATTTTCTCCTCTCATTCAGTTAAAATATCTGAATTCATGATTTTATGGTCGTAGGAATCAATGAGTAAATGTTTAAATATTCTTTTTTCTTTTATTTATATTAAACGAATATTTCTATTTTTAGGAATAAATCAGTTTTTTGTGTATATTTTATTTTTCTCTTTAGAATCATTTAATAAATTTTAGTTTATGATTTCATGTTTATAGGAATAATTCAGTAATGTTTATATTATATATTTTTCCCTTCAGTCATTAAAGAAAATAATATTTTATTATTTTATATGTATAGAAGTAACTAAGTAATGTTAATATTTTTTTTTCATCTTCATTCCTTTAAAGATACAATTTTATTTTCATAGAAATAAAATCAGGAATATTTACATGTTATTTTCTCTTCTTTCATTAAAAAAATATAATTTAAGATTTATAAGAGCAAAATAAGTTAGTATTTCTATTTTTGTGTTTTCTTTCATTCATAAAGAAATATTTACATTTTACATTTTGCATTTTACTGTTCCCTTCTTAAATAGTGACGTTTATAATTGAATTGTTTTTTCTCCTACAGGCGGGATGCACGAGAGATGAACTCTGTGGCTACATCCCCGCCCTCGTCCTCCCCCAGCAGTAGCAGTAGCAGCTTCCCAGAGGGTAGTCACTCGGGGCGAAGTCCTGAATATCCTGACGGAGACAGCTATTCGCGTCGTTGGAGACGGCTTAGATCTCCAGCACCAACATCAGCACCATCCTCATCTCCCCCGGAGGAACAGCACCCACCCGGGAGATGAGGAACAACAACACTGGAACCGCCTGGGGATGCTCCTCTTGGTCTCAACGTTGGCCGCCTTGGGAACGCTGGGGAACATTTTCGCCATCGCTGCGGTTATGACCGAGGACCATCTCAAAAAGAAAGGTAAAGAGTTGGAGATTCTCTCCTCTCTCTCTCTCTCTCTCTCTCTCTCTCTCTCTCTCTCTCTCTCTCTCTCTCTCTCTCTCTCTCTCTCTCTCTCTCTCTCTCTCTCTCTCTCTCTCTCTCTCTCTCTCTCTATCTCTCTCTCTCTCTCTCTCTCTCTCTCTTCTCTCTCTCTCTCTCTCTCTCTCTCTCTCTCTTTCTCTGTGTGTGTGTGTGTGTGCATGTACCCCATACTATATGGCGTGGGGGACAATAATTCCTCCTTCATGCTCCCCTGCATGCCATAAAAGTCTACTAAATGGGGTGGAGAGCGGAACCTTTCTTCCAGCAGTCATAGTTATGCCCTAACTCAGCCACCCCCTTGCAAGGGAGATTGTGGCTCTTGTATATAGATATATGAACCTGTACCTATATGAGGTGGAGGACTAGGATGCCTCCCCCATGTTCCCCTACGTGTCGTAAAATTTAACTAAATGGAAAGGATAGAGAGAACTGAGAATCTTCCTCCTTTGTATTGTCCTCCAGCAAAAAGTAATGATCATGCCTTGACTCGACCACCCCTTTATAAGGGGGATTAAAGACCTTGAATATTTGGGGATTGACTCTTAGTGAGAGGAAAATGTGATGAGGTAGAATTTTATTTCCTCGTGTTATTTGTTTTTATAATTGTTTCTAAAGTAAGATATTTATTTTTTTATATTTATTCATTAATTTAAAGCTTTATTTTGTTTATTCTTATTAGTTAAGATGGGTTTCATATTATTTCATAACACTGATACAATAATAATAATAATGATAATAATAATAATATAATAATAATAATAATAATAATAATAATAATAATAATATAATAATAATAATAATAATAATAATAAATAATAATAATAATAATAATAATAATAATAATAATAATAATAATAATAAGAAGAAAGAAGAAGAAGAAGAAGAAGAAGAAGAAGAAGGAGAAACAAAATGAATCAAAACTTTATGTAACCGATGACGCAATGGGAGTGCGTGTAGGTGGAGCCTGGAATCGTATTATCATATAAAGCACAAAAGGTGATAATTTTAAGAACTTGGCACTCAAAAATGACCAAAGATATATGGCCAAATTCATCTTATTGGGGAGAGAGAGAGAGAGAGAGAGAGAGAGAGAGAGAGAGAGAGAGAGAGAGAGAGAGAGAGAGAGAGAGAGAGAGAGAGAGAGAGAGAGAGAGAGACGAGAGAGAGAGAGAGAGAGAGAGAGAGAGAGAGAGAGAGAGAGAGAGAGAGAGAGAGAGAGAGCTTGTAAAACATATAAGACATTGCATAAGAGAAGAAAGAGAGAGAGAGAGAGAGAGAGAGAGAGAGAGAGAGAGAGAGAGAGAGAGAGAGAGAGAGAGAGAGAGAGAGAGAGAGAGAGAGAGAGAGGAGAGAGAGAGAGAGAGAGAGAGAGAGAGAGAGAGAGAATGACCTAATCTAGTCATGGTGCCAAAAACACTTAATTTGACCGTCTGCACATTTTTCTTGTCCCTATTTTTTAGACTTTTTAGACCCATTTTTGTGGATTCCAAACACCTTTAGGACCTGATTCAGAGGGACTTCTGGGTCATAGCCAAGTTGGTCAGGATCCAGGTGGGAGTTCATATTTTATTGAGTTCGACTCTTGGCCCCCCATCCCACTTCTTTTTCCCCTATCCCATCAAACACACCATAAAGTGTTTTCTACATTCTGTTCCATCGTCGTGATTTTTTTTATTTTTATTTTGAGAGACGTGTTTGGATATAAGTTCCTTGGGTTAAACACCCAGAAAAACACTCTATAGTTTTTATTTTCATGCAGGAATCCGTTCCAGACATGGATCACTAATAAAAGAAAAATGCATAAATAAACGATTTTTTGATTTTATTAATGCATGAACGGTCTTTCTCTTGGTGTTTGATAAGCATGTTTGAATGTCTCAAACATGTAGTTTGGGTGTTTGAGAAGCATATCCCAAACTTGATTCACATCTCCAGAAAAAAAATTATTTTTTCATTCAATCGCAATATTATAATTTAGTTCGTGTGAGTCAAACGTGCTGAAAAACTCTCTCTTATTAATTCTAATGACTGCTGATGGTGCTTGAGACACGTGTTGGTATGCAGCATACCAGAAACGCAGACTTATTTTTTTTTTAAACTTTACTTTGAGACCTGTAAACACATCCACACCATTTGAGCCCTATGTCCTTAATGGCTTTCTCAGCAAGTTATGTAAATCATCAATGTAAACGCATTCAGGCAACTTAATTCAGGTCAATTTTCACTTTAATGTGGTCTTCGTAACTTGAACTGAGTTGCGATTCAGCATTTGTAAGGCGAGAGATCAACTTGAGAATGCTCTGCCTTTGGGAGGGTTATTTCAACCATCTGGTTCTCTCATTAATACTCGTTTATTGGGTAATTATAATATTTAAGCCCATAATTAAGTTTGACACTGAAATGTAGTTATGCTTATGATTTTCAATGTGAAATGGTCGATTCTGACAGTCATTTCTGTTGAAAAATGTCGGTATATAACTACTACGTATGTTGATTAGGGACTTGTAAAGTTGAATTCCACTATTAATTTTGACACTGATATGTACTTATACTGGTGATTTTCTAAGTGAAATGGTCGATTCTCACAGTCATTTCTGTTGAAATATGTCGATATTTCAGATATATCCCCTACCTATATAAATATGCTGATTAGGGAATTGTAAAGTTGAATCTCAATTAATTTTGACATTGAAATGTAGTTATGCTAATGAATTTCTAAGTGAAATGGTCGATTTAGACAGTCATCCTTGTTGGAAAATGTCGTTATTTCAGATATAATCCCTACGTATATAAATTTGCTGATTAGGTACTTGTGAATTTGAAGCCCATAGTTAATTTAAACACTGAAATGTAGTTATACTAATAATTTCTGTCCAAAATTAGTTTTTTTTTCTTTTTACATATAATCCTCCATATCTGACAAACTGTCAAATTCAATCGTTTTGCTTAGAATGTCAAAAAAAAAAAAAAAACATTTCAGTGCTTAAATTAATTATGGGAGTTAATTACTTTTCCGAACTAAGAAGTTGTACTTCACTAACTTAATTAAGCCTAACTTGATTATAGAGGGTAGTTATGGGCTTCAACTTTACAAATATCATTTATTCACTATAATTAGTAACAACTAGGTATGTGATTGGTGTACTCTAAATAAATGAAGTCATTACAAGGATTTAACTCGAGTCAGTTTGACTCATTGTTTGTTTATACAGATGGAGAGTCAAGAAGAGTCATAAGTTAGTATTTCGTTAGTTGTCACATTCTCTCGTAATATTGTTTAGATTCACGAGTCTAATTTTCCAATCAAAAACCACTAGACTCTTTAGTTACTCACCATAAAATGACTCAGTGTGACTCGTCACTGTTATTTTCATGTTGATTTCTAGATTCGAACTTATAATCGAAAACTGAAACGTAAAAATATTTTGCTCTGAGAAATAAAGTCGCTGGAAGATTGCATCACCTTCGAGAAAATGCTTATATACATTACCCGCGAGAGAGAGAGAGAGAGAGAGAGAGAGAGAGAGAGAGAGAGAGAGAGAGAGAGAGAGAGAGAGAGAGAGAGAGAGAGAGAGAGAGAGAGAGGTTATATCAAACCTGCATTATATTTAAGAGAAAACTTTAAAAACATCAGATAAAGCTTAAAATTTATGATAAAGGGTCATTAAAATGAAACTAACAAAGAGATAGGTAGCTACGTACCCAGAGAGAGAAAGAGTTAGAGAGAGAGAGAGAGAGAGGAGAGAGAGAGAGAGAGAGAGAGAGAGAGAGAGAGAGAGAGAGAGAGAGAGAGAGAGAGAGAGAGAGAGAGAGAGAGAGAGAGAGAGAGAGAGAGAATATCAAAACCTCATTTTCTCTTAACGGAGAAAGTATAGACATCAGACAAAAGGAAACATCTTCCAAAAGACCTTTAAAATAAAACTGACGAGAAAATATCTTGCTCTAGATATCAAGAAAAGGAGAGTGAGTTAGTGTAGAGCAAGAGAGACATTACCAAAGATATCAAAATTACATTAACGCTGGAATTGAAGACTTTAAATATCAAACAAATAAAACATCATATCTTTACATTATTCTTAAAACCGGACTTTGAGAAATCATCAAATAAGGCACAAAATCTCTTTGGAAAGATCCTTAGAATGAAACTGGCAAGATTTGGGGGTTCTCTTCCGAAGGATTGTGATTTACAAAAAAGTTGAATCTGCTGCAGATATCTCAGAGAAATATCCATTATCTTCTTCTTCTTCTTCTTTCGAATTCTCCATTGGCTCTTTTTATAACTTACCCAATGGTTTTGGTCATTAACAGCTGTATTATGGCGCCCTGAACAAAGTCGTTATCCCATAAGGGTCAGTGGTTTCTTTTTTTGACCCAGTGCCATAAAATTTTCCGAGAAGGCTGGTTTTATTGGTAAAACAATATCTATATAATATGGAAGTAAAGATTACGAAGTAAGAGTTATATTATTGTCAGGGTTATGCCTTGTTTTGGTCAGGGTGACAATAATGGGTCGTTGTTAATAAATATTTTCACAAGTGTATTTATATCTCTTGCTTATACATACATCATCTCCATCATATCCTCCCTGAGGAGTGCAATATGGCTTCCTCCGTGTTTCCCTACGTGTCGTAAAAGTCGACTAATTGAGACAGAATGAGGGGACTGGAATCCCGTCCCCTGTATTTTCTTTCCTCAATGAGTCAAGTGTTTTGCTGAGTCAATCACACCCATTACAAGGGGGGGGGGGGTATTGATTTGTATATGATTTGTTATCCATCTGATTGTAATGAAATTGTCAACTTGTTTAGGATAGTGAAGTCAATTGCATTAAATACTTAGGAAGTCTCATATGTTTCACTTATAAAAATCATGAGTTATAATGTATGGAATGTATTTTGATTTTTAAATGTTGTGAACATTTTGGGTTTATGCATGATTGAGGTGGACTGATACTAATATTAGGAGGCCATAATTTATTATTAGATTTCACGATCAAGAATAGAATATGACTTCTAATGACCTGTTAAAAATATACTTCTTGTAATAGTTGTTTCAAGGCACTTACTTAACATATATAAAAAAAAAATTCCTTTTCTGACTGTTCATCACTATGTGAATTTCTTTTTCCAGGTAACGTCTTGGTAGTCAATATGATGTTAGCTGGACTGGTTGTGAGTGCTGGTGTCCTTCCAACGTGGGTAGTGGCACTCTTGGCAGGATGGGCGTCGCCTACACCTGTATGTTGTGCTTCCTGGCTCTTAACCACCTTAGCTGCCCACTGTTCCCTTCTAACTTTGCCAGCCCTCGCCTGGGAAAACTCTGCGAGAGTTGCCGGACGGTCGATGGGCGTGGTTCTCTTGGCAGCCATGGTGGGTATATCGTGGGTATCGGCAGGTGCCATTACCATATCCCAATGGGTTACCGGGATAGGACCCAAGCACTGTAATCACCAACCGCCTGCTCATCCTGCCGTCCATACTGCCTTCACTTCTGCAGTGGGCGTCATGTTAGTGGCTGCGCCTTTAGTCATTGCCCTCAGCGTGCATGCCCATACATTATTGGCTGGTCGTGGTGGGCCTCGCAGACCATTGCCGGCTACTATGAAGCCCCCACAAGCACTCACAAGAGATCTGGCACTCACCGGCACTAATCTCATTGTGACTGCTGTAGTAGGAGGGTGCTGGGCAGCTGGAGTAGCTGCAGACTGGTGGGCATCTGTGTCATTTCGATATGGAGTAGCATGGCTTCCAGTAGCAGCTGCAACTGCTTCTGGCTTCTTATATGCTGCTCACAAGCCTTTTCGTGAGGCCTATATACAGCTGTTTCACTACTGCTGTTGCAAAACCTCAGTATCACTCTCACGCCGAGGACGCGGTGGGGAAGCTGCTGCTGCGGCTGCTGCGGCCGTAGCTGCAGCTGCCAGACCCGCAAGTGATGTTCGTGTGCATATCATACCTGGCTACAACATGTACACAACAGCTTCCACAAGGGAGCATCGACCGCCAACCCACACACATGTCAAAGCTCCTAGAAGTAAAGATTCCAGGCGACCCAAGCATCACCACAAAAAAGATGTGTATGAACTGTAGACACTGAGAACCATATATGATTTGAAAAATCCAAAAACTAAAAAAAAAAAATTATGTGTAAATTACAGAATTATCACACAAATTACCTCCACAGAAACTAGACTGCAACTGAAGAAAATATCATACTCCAAAAACATCATTCAAAATGCCGTAGAGTTTTAATGCCTTACCATCATATATTTTTTCTATTTTTACAAGGTATGCAACTAAAGGTTTGTGGTGAAGATAATCACCGAAATAATGAAAATATTTTTACCAGAAAACTTTTTTAAAAAAGAGAGTTGTCTCCCTATTTATCTACATATAGGCTAGAAATATGACAAAAAGAACTGAACATGCTTTGAAAATGTCATATAAGATACCACAGAGTTTAATGCCTTACCATCACCTACTTTTTACAGTACCGTGACGCGATAAGAATTTTTTTTTATCTGAAAACTTACCCTAAGAAGTCTTAATATATGTCTTATTTTTACACAAACTTGAAAAGGAGTGTTTCAATAATGCATTGCAGAATTAATGATGATATATACTTATCAGTGTCCATGAGGGGAAAGAAAAGACTAAGAGGAAAAGGTAAAATTAATTTTGTGAGTTTTTTTAATCGAAATTTTAAATTAATGAACGTTAGTCAAATGGAGATTCTCTGATTAAGGAAGAAAAAGGTATTTGGGTATATTGGTTTTAACTTTGTATAACATGAGGACGTACTTTTACTGCTGAAAGGAACAGAATTATTAGATGAATTGGAGCCAAAATGAGTTTCTGAAATATATTCTACAATGGTTAGTGTCAGGAAAAGAAAAAAAGTTATATATGAATAGATATAAGTTTGTACAATTTGTACTTTACCTGCGTACATCAGTACACTGCTACTGCTTAGGATCGCTATAAGTACAAAAGTATTTTTCTATCACGTAGAGGCCCTAGGAGAAGAAATATCATTAAGTGAGTTAGAAAAAAAAATTAGCCCAAACTAGAAAATAATATATCAAACACCACATCTAGGAAGTGAAAATAATCATTATTGTATAGAGTAGTGAGGATATTGATGTATATTGAGAGATATTTTTAGAGTGAAGTAAACATAAAGTATAATTTTTTTTATAATAGTTTGAAAATAATTAACATAGACTTCTCACTCAGTCCCAGTCGCATCAAGCACCGTAGTGTCTGGGAGAAAGGTCATAGATGCTATTTGTAATGTTTATTTAATGATTATATTTATTGAGTCCTGTAGTTGGTAGATCAGACCTCAGTATAATGAAATATATATAACATAACCCTGTAGAGTAGACATAATAATGAGAGCAACAAAGTGAAGGATCTATTTTAATGAATTAAAATTTTTTTCAGTGAAAAATTTTTCTTGGAGTATACAGTAAATTTTTAATGGTTATTATCTCTTTTCTATGAACAACTTTTTCTCTCTGTGTAACTTATATGTGTATTTTGATGCTATTATGCATCTTTCCTTTGTTCCTCTCGATATATTATAAATGATCTCGCTGAGAATCACGTTATTTTCAACAATATTTTTGTCTCTACCAACTACACTCTTGCTTTGGTTAGTAGGAATTTAAGTCCTTCAAAGTAATAATAATCTGGACGTGGTGATTCCACTCCCTTTCGAATGGGGAATAATTGTAACATATAAAACGGTGCTCATAGGGGCCTGTGCTTCTTCTTTCAGTGGCCATCTTGAATCACTGCACTAGTTTTTATTATTATTATTATTATTATTATTATTATTATTATTATTATTATTATTATTATTATTATTATTATTATTATTATTATTATTATTATTATTATTATTATTATTGTAAGTTAAACACACCTTTTGGGGTTCTGATGTTGCGGACATGCACCGCTGCAGATCTGGTACAGTACGCGTTCAGGTATCGGACCACATTGGGATATTCCAATAACACTTAGAGTGTACATTAACTCCTACAGAATATGACAGTTAAACTTCAAGGAACTACTGGCGAATGATACCGAAATGTTCCCAAGAAGTTATAGCACGATCCAGTCACAAGTTTCTGAGATATAGGCTTAGAGTCTCTCAGCTGATCCAAGATGGCCGGCTGGATCTTGAAGCGGGCGGAGAGGAAAATTTATCGCTTGTCCGGATATTAGTTTGACGGTCTCTCTTTAGTATATTCTAAGAGGTAAATATAGTTGTGTTGGACCATTGTATTTTTGTAGTGTGGTCTCTTAGAGATGAAGTTGTATTAATTGTGTTGATATATAGTGGTCATGTATAACTGATGTATTTCCTTCAGTGATAGTAGGAGTGTAATAGAAAATAGCTGTGTCTCTTTTTTTATAATATAGTTATTGAATTTACAGATAATACTCGTCAGAAAATGTAATACCATTAGAGAATGAAGTGTTTTCTTAATATTTATGTGTTCTCAAGTGGGGGAGATAGAAAGACATTTTTTATATATGTATAATTTTTTTTTTAAAGGATGTAATGTACCTTTGTGATTATTCCTCGGAAAACATCTTTATTCTTCTTAAAAGTCTGTCAGATTGTTAATTCCAACTACTTTCGGCATTCCATCTTTTCTGGAACATATTCCGGAATTGATTAACGTTTCCATAATGTAAGTGAATC
The DNA here is from genome assembly GCA_037179515.1 of Halocaridina rubra. Lineage (NCBI taxonomy): Eukaryota > Metazoa > Arthropoda > Malacostraca > Decapoda > Atyidae > Halocaridina > Halocaridina rubra. The sequence goes on along the minus strand of JAXCGZ010018955.1, from coordinate 146,212 downwards.
CGGTAAAGAAGAGAAACCCCAGGGTGCTCAAGGGTTATCCATATTTTAAGAGCAAGTCACCTAACCTGACCTAACTTAACCTTGCCTAACCTAACTCAACCTAACCTTGCCTAGCTTAACCTAACAGTATACAGGTTTATTTAACGTTACATGGGAGTCTAGGGGTAACTTATCTTTACAAAATTCTTATAAGTCGATAATATTACTTTTATAATTACTTATACAGTAAGAAAAAAAAACTTTTGGAAATAACATCTTATACTAACTTAACTGTAGATTGTTCATCATTTATTACAAGTTAATATATCAAATTTATAAGTACTTTTATGTTTGAAGGAACTTATTACGCTGTACTGATGCTTAGTCGTAGAGAAGGTTAATTTAAGTAAAATTATGTCATTAGGTTTTGTTTTCTCCTACCAGGCTAGAACTAGAATGAAAAGTATATGTTTCGTTAATCATAATATAAACGATATGATTGTTATAATGTCATATGGATTTTTCATATTGTCGGAAGATAATCAGCATATATGAAATTTATTTTTAATGATTTGAATAATGATATGAATATCATAATGTCATGATATGTATAGGTGTTGAGGAATTTTATTTATAATGTACAATATTTATTCGTAAATATTTCATAATACAGATGGATAAATCATAAACACGAATGAATGATATAATTATGACGAAACGCATGTCATAATTGTTCTGTACAGTGATACTATGAAAATATAACCATATATACGTAATTATTTTTATAAGGAAATAATATATATTCTTATGTGTGTAAGTGCAAACATAATCATGAAACATAACACATGCATGACTCTAACGTTCGAAAACGTTTTATGCGAAGGATATTTAATATCGAACCTGATGTTACTCAATCACTTATGCCATTCACGATAATAACCTGATTTGATTATTATCCACTTTAAAATATTTTTATTTCTGTAATAAAGCATAATTGTGTTTTAATAGGCAATAGTGACGTATGGGTTTTTTCCAATTCATAATAATACTAACCTTTTTTTTCATTTCGTTTTGTATTGGTATATTAAGACCCTTCCTGACCCAATGGAACTTGCCTTGAGCAATTACTCTACATCCTCAGTTAATTTAACAAGTAAACATTAAACTTTTTTGTTTTACTATAGGCTAGTTCAGAAATCCTCTCCTGACCATAGAAACTTCCTATTTTGACATTTACGTCAAATATTAGATAACACAGAATGTGTTCCGGTGTTCCGGTTTTACGTCACGGACTCCCTTATCTACCAAGGGCTAGGACGGTTGCCTTCTTGCGAAGGACTTGTTTTGGCAGATGTAATCCTTACGCTGAGTGCATGCCCTTGCTAACCTCTACAAGCATTAAAAACTTCTTTTGCCGTCTGGCACATTTAAAGATCTTCCCTGACCCCATCTTGTGTCAACCTAAACCAACATTAATTCAAAATTTTCACCTCTTGCTTGACCTCTTGCATTGACCTCGAACGGAAAGAAATGACGATAAGGAAAAAATCATCTGATATCATCTTTAGTGGTCACCATGGCGAAGTGGTAGTGGCCGTGTCATTTAAGTCGTCAGGTCGAAGTTTCGTTACCCGCCATGGACTGAGGTTAGGGCATTCACTCAGGGTAACAATCACACCAGCCAAAACCAAATTCCTTCATTAGAAGGTATCGTTTTAGCCCTTAGTAGAAAAAGGGAGTCCGTGACGAGAAACTGATCACATCTCATCTGAAAGCAGAAGAAACATATCCTGACCCGAACTCATCAGGGTAGGAAGATGATTATCCCTTTCCTCGGAAAGGTTTCATCTCATTAAACAGATTACAAAAGCTCATTAAACGTCTCATCAATCGGCTTTTATTCTAAGAGGCTTAAGAACATGAGAGCCACCATTGTGAAGAAGAGGAGGAGGAGGTGGAGGAATGGTTCCTTAATACTGTGGTCTTTTATGAAAAGATATGGTGTTCTTACAAAGCTCATTTTTGCCATTTCATGTGTCTCTGTAAATACCCGTTCGAATGGGGCTGAACACAGGTTGGAGATCGACTGGTGATCAGTTCCAATATGTCTGTATTATTTTAAAGTTTCGTCATTCATTCGATGTTAGATGTTTCTTGATACAAGGTGAGATCTGAGGAAGGGGAACCAACTCGCTTCGAGCAACATTTATTACACACTGAACATAACATAACATAAACATTGTCATTTCCGGGCGGCCATATTTGTTACATTGTCATTTCCGGGCGGCCATATTTGTACTTCTTCTTAATAATAAACTATATAGAAAACATATTGTAACATTAAATATCATCAAATAATGGTTGAGTTCATGATGGTACTGAGAATTTCTTTCATAGAATTATGCCAATGGACTCTTATAACTTTGATAAATGTCATTTTTATCTAATATGTGGTATGTTACTTAATGGAGAACATAGTAAAAATGGCAATCCAATGATGTAATACTTAAGCTTTTGTTTGTCAGAGGCCCGAATTCTTAAACAGTGTAAACCTAGGATACCATATTGTTAGTTTGCTAGACACAAAAATGGATTTCATAAACGTATCTGACGCGGTTCTGTGTATGGCTAGGATCCCGTACGGGATCGTAGCCATACACAGAACCACGTCAGATGCCTTTATGAAATCCATATGTGTGTGTCTAGCTAACTAACAATATGGTAACCTAGGTTGACACTGTTTAAGAAATCGGGCCAGAGTGTAACCTGGAATAATTATATGGAATATATAAGATAAGGATGGTTGCCCTATAGGACACTTGCCCCTAACATTTAATGCGAAATGGGCAATTTCCCCTTGATAATACCAAAGCGAAATGTATCATATAATCAAGAAATAATGAATGAAAAGTTCTTTAGTGTTACCAATATATCATTTCATACTTGGTTATGTTAGGTTAATTAATGGTAGGTAGGGGCAATGTCCTTGGGCAGTTGTCCTAGGGGCAATTTTCCTAGGGTCAATTGTCCCACCTTCGAAACATATCATTGTGGAGGGAACTTTAAGTTATCTAGAGTGCAGGAATTAATTTTTTTTACTCTTAACATATCACGGCAGCGAAGATTTCCTTTCTTTGATACCTCGAAAGTGGGTTCAAAACAATCTTAATTGAAGCTGTTTACTGAAATAGAATTCAAATTTCTATAAAAGAAAAGATAATAGGATAAAGTCTTGCTGTTACTTAGACAACAATAATATTTTTAGTGATTATAAGATTGTGTGTTTCTGTACGTCATTCCATTTTGTTGTAAATTACTTGTAAGTATTAATACACTTGACCTAAACAGTGTAATTAAGTTACTTAAAGAGCTTGTGATTACCTTTAGTATTGCTCTTCAAGGTTCAGAACTTGATGGCTAAAAGGTCATTATTCTGTAGATACGAACAATCACTTAATCACTGCAAGTGACATATTCAACCCGACCGAGATATCTTACTGCATTCGGGTCTCCTTGGCCAGAAAACCTGACTATTAATTTCTTTGTCCCTCTGCCCAAACGTTGTGATTTATCACTGTGTTAGATATATTTAATTCATGATTTCGATATGTAATGGTTAAAATGTTATTTTATCCAAAAACGAACACTTATATAAATACTGCAAATAGCCATTAAATGAATGGAGGTGCCGATATTTATTAAGTTTTAACAGGAAAACTTAACCATTTATATCTTCTTCTTCAGAATTTGTTCTGAGGTTGGTAACTGTTGTAGATAAGACTAAAGAGGTCAACAAAGGTCACTAGATTATATAAAAGCTGATTTAATGGCTTTTTATACCAGACCTTCTATTTATTTTGCTGTTCAGACTATGTCTTAAGGTGAGTCAATCTTTTAGATAGGAGTGAAGAGGTCAACAAAGGTCATTATATATGAATGCTGATTTATTGATCCTTATTTTTATAATACTTGGATCCTAGTAACCTAAGGTGAAATGTATAAAAAAAAAATATTAATTTTGATGCGCGGGTAAAAACCAACAGCAAAAATCACATAAGTATGGCTGTGAAGAAAAGTGGAAAGTGGGCAGAAGATGTCATCGATCTCTTGCGTGACATTTGCATTGCTGCTTCGTTGCTTCCCACACAATTTTGCAATTATGTTTATGTTTCAGAATCTTTATTCTTTTGCATGTGGTACCTTCATACTATAAAATGAAAATAAGAAAATAAAATCCTTTGGAAAACTATTCCGCCATCTTTTCTCATACTTAGAATAAAGAAGAAGACACAAGACTAGGGATGTCCCAAGGCATTTATGTTATCCGTTAAGACTGCACTAATTAGAGCCCAAAAGCATGTGTATGCTTTTATCTTCCTCACTGAAATAATATCCTCTGTGTTCCCCCAAGGCTATATTATGCCTCCCTCAGTGATGTCATATTTCTTACATGTCCCTCCAAAGTTAACTATAAAAACTTTTTAATGGAACCTTTTATTGTATAAGTAAATGTGGATGTATGTTAAGGCGGTATGGGTTTCTAGCTTGATAACTCCGTTGGAGAACTAAGCAGTCATGTTCAAGATAGGAATTGTTTCTTTGTCAATATTTTCAGAGATAGTGTCTTTCTCTTGTATGAAACTCGTATGATGAGAACCGAAGAACCATTTCAGCCCTGATATGTATCATGTGTTTGACCAGTGCAGAATAAAAAGTTTTATAACAATGTAAGAAGTTCCTCTGTCCACTTTCCACGTACATTAGCCTTTTTTTTTTTGGCACTATTTTTCCCCTGAAATGTTACTAGCCCCTCTAGCTACTAAAGTCAGAAAAACCACAACCATTTTAGTGATTTAATACTTAAAAAGTGAAAAAAACAAGAGTAACACTCCCAAGAGAGAGAATCCTATCAGAATTTAGTTTTTATTTGGAAGAATTACTTGAAGTTTGATCCTTGTCATCATAGGACCAATAATGCCTTTAAGGTGCCCATACACGGTGAGATTTGGTCTTAAGACCACCGGTAAAAGGTGGTTGGATGCGACCAGATTGGATCAGCTATGGGCTGATCTAATCAAGTCGCATCCAAGAATATCTGTCCTGTGGTCTCAAGACCAAATCGCACAGTGTATGGGCACTCATGGAGGATTTTTACTTTATTCGTCTTTATTAGATAATAGAACACTTGAGGCCTTATTGTGGAAAAGTATTAGGTAAATAGAAACAGTATTTCTCTATTTAATAATCCCAGTTGTGATGCGATCTCTTTATGTATGCACCCAAATCACTAACAGTCCATGTTAGAATATGTGTAAATATGAAAAAAAAGATAATCCATATTTATGTAAGTTGATAAATGTAATTATTAATAATTGTGATGATATGATCGTCCCTGTATATAATAAAGCACGTGCTTTATATGAATATGTTATGTATCATAAGTGTTTTAAATGTACGAGGGGGCAAATACTCTTCATTGCTGAAAAATATGCTAATGCCTTCACAATCCTTATTTCTTTGATAAGATTTGCTGATGAAACGGACGGGAGGAGGCATTTCCTACAGTGGACCAACCTAATGCTGCTTTTGCTCTTGTGCCCTCCTGCTTTTGGTAATATGTATGGTTAGAAAGTAGCCTTGAAGTATATATGTAATAACTATATGTATATATGTATAGATATCTATCACGGAAACGTGAACACGCGACAGACACATGAGCAGAGGTCAGCTACGAAGCAAAAATGAAACAAAGGAATGATGAAATCTTTCAGATTGTATTTTACAAAGATCTTGCCACTCCGTCGTCTCGTTTCCTCTACTTAGCTGACCTCTATTCATATGTATATATGTATATCCTCTCTAACCTGGATAATGATGTAGTGTAAGTACATGTAATGACTTATGTAACTGGAGTAATCGTGATTATAAATTGCTACTCTTATATTCAAGAGTTCTTGTAAAAGGGCTTTAGATAAAGTGAAGGAACCATTTGTATGTTTCCCAGATTGCTTAATAGAACAAAAGTTTTATAAATCACGTTTTTATTTAACTGGTTAAAACTTCAGATTCCCCCCCCCCCCACTTAGACTGAAAATTTAAATACAAGATTATGGTCTTTTGTCCATGAGTCTTATATGGATGCATGATGGCGAAATTAGATAAAGTTAAGTAGGAAAGTATAAGAAAAACTATTAGCCAGGTATCGAAAAGTGTACAAAAGAAGACAACCCCATTAGGGGGTGGACACAGGAGTGGGTCCATTATTTCCCTAATCGAGCATTTTATCAGTACGCTATGGCGGTCCCCGAAGAGGAAGAGACTGCTACTAATATAAAAATTGATAGGAAGACTTATAGATCGTAATATAAGGAAAACAAAAATGAATGAAATAAGTTAGTGAGAAAGGGCGACCCCGTATAAACGCTGGCAAAAAGAAGAAGAAGATGTTGAGACATCTCAAATAACAAGGATAATGTAAACAATCCAACACATTTTTAATTCGTCCCAAGCTCGTTTCCTTTATGGCATAGAATGAGTACTTCTCAATTGTGAATATGTCATTTTATTCATAGAATTTTTTTCTTGTTTATTTTTCTTCATTTTATGATATATTTCACTTTGTCTCAAGTGCATTGCAATATGCATTTTTGAATGAGTGCATCCATTTTTTTTTAATAAACAATAAGTTAGTGTTGCTTTAAAAAAAAACTTATTTTATTTGTTATGATTATTTACAGAACTGATAAAATTTTTGATGATGAGACATAGTAATTATTGATTCTGTAACTAAGATAATATTTATTTATAAAGAAATGTATATGTAGACATATAAAGATGCCTGTATTTTCCATTGACATCACGTGACTTATTCATACTTAGAAAGACATTAAAAAAACTACGGTTTATTTTAACTTGCTTATTCTACATATTCGTATTTTCTGTATACATCATAGCACTTATTTATACTTACAAATGAATGAAGAAAAACATTGACTTATTTTCTGTTACTTATTTTAGTATTCTGCATTTTAAATAGACGGTGTAACTTATACTTACAAATGATTTAGAAGATAAAGAAACTTATTTTGTCCCGATTAATCAACTCTTTTCTACCCAGAATATAAACACAAGTATTCTTACGTATTCTTATGTAAAAAACAGCAACAATCTTTTTTATGAAAGAATAAGGACCAATATAATCACTCAGAAAAAAGTAAAAAAAAAAGAAATAAAAAATACGTACATAAAAAATACGTACATGACTATTTATATTCTTTTTAATGTTGGTGATAATTGTATGCATGTGCAGGTGCGATGTTAATAAAGGAATTCATGTATATTTTGTGTTCTTTTTTTCCCTTGAGTGGGTAGTGTCCGATACGGTGGTGCTATGCTTTTATATGTATTTAATTATTATTTTTCTTGATTATGAGAGCTTGTTTCTAGCTGCTAATTGCGTGTGTGTGCACACGCATTTAGCAGCTAGAAACAAGTTCTTTTACTTTCAGTTTTCCTCTGATAATGATGTAGAAAAGCTTGGGATTTTCTTTAGTCTTCCTGGTGATGTCCCTCTCATAGTCTCTCTCTGCCTCTCTTCTTTTACTTAGGCAATTATTTCTTGCTCTTTTGTAGGTTTGCCAGGCATTTATGTTTTTTCTCCTCCTATATCTTTTCCAGCATTTGTCTCTCCACTCCTTAGCTCTTTTACTCTCATTATCGAACCATTTCTCTCTGGCATGAATTACACCTACTTTGGTGACAGGTATGCAGCAATCTACTATTTTCCCATATATCTCACAAAAGATGTCGTACATTTCTTGTACAGATTTGTTGTAAAATAAGGTCCTCCAGTCAATAACTGCAAATAGCTCACTCATTTTGATATAATCTCCTTTCAGATAGTTCCCCCTCATGTGCCTCTACTCTCAGGAAGAATATCTTCAATGATATACTCCATCAACAACACAAAGTGGTCACTCTTTCCAATTGGTGCTTCATACTCAATTTTTTCAATATCCAACCCGTTATCCGTGAATACTAGATCAAGTAGTGATGGCTCATCTCCACCCCTGGCCCTTGTTGGTTCCATTACATGTTGGTGTAGGAAATTCCCTTGTATGCAATCTAGGAGTCTTGCCCCGAATGAGTCCTCACCACTGTGTGGGTCAAGATTTGTCTAATCTATCTCTTTATGAATAAAATCTCCCATAATCAAAATCCTACATTTTCTCTCCCGTGCCATGTTAACAGCTGAGTTTATGACTTCAATAGTACCTATATGACTTTCCTCATAAACTTCTAGCCTATGTTGGTTCCTTGGTGGGTTATATACAACAGTTATTATAATGCTCTCTGACCCAGTATTTATGCAAGCAACAAGAAATTCCTTGAACTCACTTTCTATGGCCAAGTTTATTTCTTCAACCTGAATCTTTTCACTTATGGGCAGTGCTATCCCTCCACCAGTCCCCTCAGATCTTTCAAACCTTAATATTCTGAATCCCTTAGGAAAAACTGTGACACTGTTTATGTCCTCACTCAACTTAGTCTCTGTAATTGCTACTATATCTGCCTTACTGTTGTGAATCCTATCTTTTAATTCTACTGCCTTACCAGCTAATCCATCAGCATTTGTGTATAACAATCTTAATGAGGCCCCATCCCCTGATCTTCTGTCATTATATTCTGTATATCCCCTTTGTCTGGAAGAACTCTGAAATTAAAATTTTTCTTCTCTTCTTCATTTCTTTCCTCATTTGAAATTTATGAGGAAAGTCATATAGGTACTACTGAAGTCATAAACCCAGTTGTTAACATGGCACGGGAGAGAAAATGTAGGATTTTGATTATGGGAGATTTTATTCATAGAGAGATAGATTAGACAAATCTTGACCCACACAGTGGTGAGGACTCATTCGGGGCAAGACTCCTAGATTGCATACATGGGAATTTCCTACACCTACATGTAATGGAACCAACGAGGGCCAGGGGTGGGGATGAGCCATCACTGCTTGATCTAGTATTCACAGATAACGTGTTGGATATTGAAAAAATTGAGTATGAAGCACCAATTGGAAAGAGTGACCACTGTGTGTTGTTGAGGGAGTATATCATTGAAGATATTCTGCCTGAGGGTAAAGGCACCGAGGACATGAGGAGGAACTATTCGAAAGGAGATTACATAAAAAATATATGAGCTTTTTGCAGTTATTGACTGGAGAACCTTATTTTACAACAAATCTGTACAAGAAATGTACGACATCTTTTGTGTGATATATGGGAAGATAGTAGATTGCTGCATACCTGTCACCAAAGTAGGTGTAATTCATGCCAGAAAGAAATGGTTCAATAATGAGTGTAAAAGAGCTAAGGAATAGAGAGACAAATGCTGGAAAGGATATAGGAGGAGAAAAAACATAAATGCCTGGCAAACCTACAAAAGAGCAAGAAATTATTACCTAAGTAAAAGAAGAGAGGCAGAGAGAGACTATGAAAGGGACATCACCAGGAAGGCTAAAGAAAATCCCAAGCTTTTTCACAGCTTTATCAGAGGAAAACCGAAGGTAAAAGAACAGGTTTTAAGGCTTAAGAGAGCGGATGGAAGCATCACTGAGACGGATGAAGAGAACTGCAAAAAATTGAACAAAGAGTTTCAGTCAGTATTTACAGTAGAAAATACCCCACCCCCTCAGATTGCAGAGATAGAAGCTCATGAGCCGGTATTAGAGAACATCAACCTTTCAGCCACAGAGGAATGCCCCACGCTCATATATATATATATATATATATATATATATATATATATATATATATATATATATATATATATATATATATATATATATATATATATATATATATATATATATATATATATATATATATAACATCAAACGTAATAAAGGGATATAATTGAGTTTAAGAACAAGTAAAAACTATATAATGAAATATGGATCTTATGCAAGTAACTGATAAGGAAAGACAAACGGAAAAAATTATTATAAATATCTAGTAAAAATAAAATTTTGAAACTTTGATTTACGTAAAAGCAGGAGAAATGTGTAACTAGTGGAAAATGTAAGGCTGTGAAATAGATAGATAGATAAATAGATAGATAGATAGATAGATAGATAGATAGATAGATAGATAGATAGATAGATAGATAGATAGATAGTTAGATAGATAGAGAGAGAAAGAGTAATCTTGTCAACTGTAGAAGAGAGTTTCTTCTAAAAAGAAAAAGAAGAAGAAAACTTTCTTGTTATTTATCAAAAAATATATTTTTACCCTCAGAAAACGTTATGAAATTTATTGTAACATTATTTTAGATTTGGTTAGGTTAGTTATGTTTATTCTCCTTCAGTTAAGAAACAAGTTGTTAATGAAAATTATCGTTTTTAACTGTTTGAAATATTATCTCAGTGTTCTGTATATTCAGATCACGTTTTTTTGGGAGTTACAGCAAAACTATTGCTTATCAAAGCTCGCCAGGAGGGACAGAAAAGATAGCATATATAAGATAATATTAAAAATATAACATTCTACAAGAATACAAGATCAAAAGTGAGGAATATAAGAGATGTAAAATATAAAATTCAATAAGAAAACTAGATTGAAGAAAATTGAAAGGAGCAAATTCAAAGGCTGTTCCAATTCAAATAATTACCAAACATCATGTCATCCTGAGTGACCCTGTATACCACCTCAAAAAGTGTCTGTCATCTTGTGAAATAGGTACTTTTTTATATATATTTTTTCATAGTGTTTTTTAAGCTGATATTTGACAGTTACAGGTAAGATTTTGAGTAAATTTAAATATCTTCGAGTTTTTAGGTATTTGGAAGATTGAAATAGTGTTTGAATTGTGAATTTAATGACGTTTAAAACTTCGGCACAGTAGAGGAGCTCATTCAACAAATGCTTAAAATTTTCCTTGCTATTATAGTGCTGTACCACTACGGCACATTTTGTAGTTGTTTGTTAAGTTAATTAAAACCCATTAAGAAAAGTCTTTTACATATTTACAGTGAATCGCCTTTGACTGATTTTTTTATATATATATCTAAAATCAGTTACAAAGTAATATACTTTAATTTTTTCCCCGTTACATTTTTCGGTTTAGTTGTGACTGCCGTGGCCAAGTGGTAAGGCTCATTACCTTCATCAGGTCGTGGATTCGAGGCTCGCCACTCTCTGAGGTTAGAAGGGGTATTCACTAAGGGTAACGATCGCACTTGCCAACCTAGCCCGTGATAGAAAAGGGAGTTCGTGTCATAAAACATTACATTACGCTCTTAATGTGAAATTAGTGAAGAATCATTCACGTGAAATTCTATTTCAGATAGAACCAGCATGGCAGAATCTTCACCTAGCAAACCAGACAAGACTTCAGCTGAAAAATCTGAAGATCTTCAGGATTCAGAAAGCACAGAAGGAGAACTGGCCAAAGGTGAATATTTTAAATGACAAGCATTTGGTAAAGTAATTTTATGAATTCAACATTGAGATGAGATGTAATGTGATCCAATTGGAATTTAAATGGAATATGGGCATTAAAAGACATATTGGGCATGATATTACCGACTACCTGGCCTGTGGATAGAATGATTATGAACGTCAGTGAGAAAGAAAATTGGTATGCTGTACAGATAGAGGAACTAACGTAAAAAAAAAAAAATATGCACTGGAGAGTATACAGTATGAAAATTTACACTGAAAAAAGTTTCGTACATTTGAGCAACTTTGTAAAGAAAATATTAATTTTACTTACCGTGATATTAATAATTATACAGTATGTAAGGTAAATGCGTACTGTGTTTTCTGTTGAACAAAATAACAAAAATTGTAACAGAACATACACTGTAATACCACAGTATACAGTATTTATATAATTAATGTACTCTTCAAACCTATTACAGTAGTATTAGTAACAAAATAAAATCCTAATCGTAACACAGCATATGCTGTTATGCACTATATTTTCATCAAGAGTAAATATAAGTTCAGTTACAGAGATATTAATACTGGTACTCTTTCTGGTAAATCAGTTACAGCTGTGAGGTCTCATGACAGAAGATCTTTCCCCACTTTCCCTGTAGATAACTCAAGTATCCCCAAGGAGCTTAGAGGTGCTTTGACTTGTCCAACCCCTTTACAACGGGGTTTTCGGGTTTTGTTTGTATGTTTACTAATTCTGTATGCTCCTACTGTATTTCTCTTAAGTAAAAACCTGTTGGAGTTCATATTACAGAACTACAGAGCTGTTACTGAGTGATTACTATAAGTAATTTTAATGTACAAATATGCCCCAACCAAAGAATGGTTAGGTTACAGAAGTCTGTTCGTACGTAGAATTGTTCGTAAGTTGTGTTTCGGTAAAAAAAGCACTGTACAGTACATGCATATGCAGTACTGTACAGTACTTAGGCTAAATACACTTAACTATTACATAAAAGACAAAGCATACAGTATTACTGAATTTTAATACTGTAATAATAATGTACTTATGCAGTACAGTACAGTAATACAAATATTAATACGTGGATATATAAGGGTTAGGATTTTGTTTGTATCTGTGAATGTTCTTAACTCTGTTGTTCATAATTTAAGGAACTTCTGTGTTGTACTGGGGACTGCGGTACTGCACTGGTTAGAGCACTCATTTCTAGAGATGGAAGAACTATGTTCGAGCCCACTGCAGGGCATTAGGGAAGACTTCCAATCTCAGTTTCCATGCTCCAATTTGTCTGTTTTCACCCCTATTTGAAAGGGGATTTATAGTGGCGCACAAAAACTGCAATAATTTACAAATTATTGAATGCATTTTAATTCCCCAGCTTCAGCCTGTCTCTATCCACCCCTATATGAACGAGTATTAATAGTGACATAAAAACAGCTATTATTTTATTTTATTTTACCCCCTTCCAGATAAAACTGAAGGTGCCGTTGGGGGCGTCAGGAAAAAGGAACCCTCGGGAGGGAGTAAAAATGATGACGATGATGAATGTGACAACAACGACGAAGGCGACGAGGAGGACAAAGACGGCTTCATGCAAATGTTGCAGAACTTCCTCATGAATAAATTGCATATAGGGGGTAAAGAAGATATTCCGAAGGTGATTTTTTTTATTTTTTTATAAATGTGTCTTATCAAGTACAGATAACAACTCCCAGTGCATTAAATAATCCCATAAAATGTTAAGTTTGGTCAGTTTAAGTTAGGTTAGATTAGGTCAGAGTGATGCCTATCCTAACCTAGACTAACCTGACCTAACCTAAGAATTTACGGGGTTATTTAATGTACTTGGAGTCATTGTCTTTGCTTGATTCAGCATGTCTAAATTATGATCGCATAAACATAATTGTATGTAAAACATGAAAGAATATTCGCCCCTGCTTGATTCGAACTAGATGCTTAATTAGTGTGCCATGGGGCTCCCAGCTCTCTCTTCTCTTATGCTCTCATTGGTACAATTGTTATCGCATTAGCTCATTGATTATGTGTCCTAGGTTTTAATTCCAGCCAGAGGCAGCAATATGTTTCATGTCTAAACTACTTTAGCTTGCTAGTATTGAATTTAGTATTAGTTTAGCTCTGAATTTAAGTTCAGCTCTCGTGTACAGTACTGTACTTAATATCTAAATTACTTCAACATGCTGGTTGTCAGTTACACTCGGGTGTACTTTTCATATTTGAATGACTTATTTTGTAACTGTTGGTAGATATTTGCATGGGCAAGCTATGAAAGAAAGCTGTAACTTCACTTCTCTTGCTATGGTTGTGGTTACCCCTTGAAAAAAAATATGAAAAATATATCTTTATTGATTCTTCCAACGTTAAAAATGTTCTATTAGATATTCAGAGGAACTTAGATTTATGTTTGTCGTTTTATGTGTCACTGTTAACCCCCATTCGATTGGGAGTGGACACAGACATATTGGACTTGGGGAATTAAAGCTGGATGCCCTTCCTAATACCCCGCAGTGGGCTCGAACATGAGCTCTGATTCATATATATCATATATACTTATACCTTCTTTTCAGGTACTAGATGAAGTTAGTGTAGAGGGCATTGTTAAATATATTTTAAGTGGTCAGTGTAAAAATATTGTGACAATGGCTGGTGCAGGTATCTCCACATCTGCAGGTGAGATTATTTATTTTTTTAGGAAATCACAAACCAACTTCAACTTTACACAGTACTTGGCAAAACACTCACACACACACACACGCACCCACGCTCGCACACAAAGGAACATAAAAACAAAACCAGCAGAAGCCATCACACGCAAATACTGTCGTGTCTTCCCCCTCGCCTACCCCAAGCCATCTTTTAGAATCATATCCATATTTACACTTACCGGTATATATATATATATATATATATATATATATATATATATATATATATATATATATATATATATATATATATATATATATATATATATATATATATATATATATATATATATATATATATATATATATATATATATATATATATATATATATATATATATATATATATATATATATATATATATATATATATATATATATATATATATATATATATATATATATATATATATATATATATATATATATATATATATATATATATATATATATATATATATATATATATATATATATATATATATATATATATATATATATATATATATATATATATATATATATATATATATATATATATATATATATATATATATATATATATATATATATATATATATATATATATATATATATATATATATATATATATATATATATATATATATATATATATATATATATATATATATATATATATATATATATATATATATATATATATATATATATATATATATATATATATATATATATATATATATATATATATATATATATATATATATATATATATATATATATATATATATATATATATATATATATATATATATATATATATATATATATATATATATATATATATATATACGGTATGTACATTATACCTTGACAATGTCAATTAGCAACACCAATCCCATATGAACTAGTTTAACCTGGGAAACCTAGCTCTTGACTTTGTAATTTTTTATGGCATAGTCTTGATTTTCTTTTTTAAATGACTGATGATGAATACAGGGATGGAATTCATTGTTACTTATGTTTTCTAATGTTCCACGTGACAGAACACTTGCACATTTCATGGAACATCAAAATAACACCTAGAACATGATATATGACACAAATACTGTCATATCTCCCCTTTCACCTACTCCAAACAAGCTTTAGACCATATCTGTCCCCAGTTTTCTCGCTGTTTCATCCAGTCACTCGATGATAGCATGCAGCTGCATCCGCAACCTCCTGACATACATTCTTCTGAATCCTCTCTCCCCCTGAAAACAGAATCCATCTGGCATGTCTCTGATGTGGGCAGCACCCAGCCCTTCTGAGCTATGAGAAGAGGTTGGACGAGACTGTCAGTGGTGCCTGTCCAAGATGCATCATAGCACCTCATACAAGTAAACACAGTGTGTGAGACTGCACTGCTTACTACCACATATGCCGTCGAAACAACATACACTCCCTGAGAGCTCTGTGGGATATCCTAGGACTGGCTGTGGCCTTCTTTAGGTGCTCGGGGCTGCTCTGTGGGCAGCTTATGGAAAGACAACAACAATAACTCAACTTACACTCTCTGAGAGGGACTTGGGGCTCTCTGACCAGGCAACTTAGGCAGAAACAAATGCAAAAACAACTTTCCTTCTTAAAGAAATGATCAGATGCATAATTATAAATATTTATTTATAATACTCTGCAGCATCAACACCATATTTTTAGTACTGTACATTCTGAATTTCTGTTGGGGATCTCGGTAGCACAATGGTTAAAACGCTCAGGAAGTGATAGGTCTGTGCTCGAGCCCAACATGGTGCATTAGGAAGGGCATCCATCTTAATTCCACAGCTCCAACCTCTCTATGTCCACCCCCATTCAAATGGGAAATAATAGTGACACGTGAAATGGCAGAACACATTCTTTATTAATATTATCCCAGAGATTTTTGTAGGGTTTAATTCCAAGATAGTTTAATTCTCTAATTCTCAGGTATCCCGGACTTCCGTAGCCCTGGCTCAGGCTTGTATGCCAACCTGGAAAAATATAATCTGCCTTTCCCAGAAGCTGTATTTGATATCGAATATTTCAAGAGCAATCCCAAGCCATTCTACGTGTTGGCGAAAGAACTGTACCCAGGCACGTTCAACCCCACACCTTGTCACTGGTTTATTCGATTACTTCATGAAAAAGGACTCCTACTTAGGCATTATACTCAGGTAAAGACATAATCAGTAATTGTGTTTGTTGTTGCTGTTGTTGTTATTTCCTTTTTATGTGTCACTATTGATCCTCAATTGAATAGGGGTGGATAGAGACAGGTTGGTGCCGGGATTTTAAGGCCGAATGGCTTTCGATTACTTCATGTAAAAGAACTTTCTTTGACAATTTACTCAAGGTAAACATACTTATATATTCAGTTGTTGTTTTTGTTGTTTGTCGTTTTCAGTGTCACTGATAACTTCCTCTCAAATGGGGTTTGGATGCAAACAGATTTTCACTTGGGCATTAAGGCTGGATAGCCTTTCTAATTGCCCATAGTTGGCTCGAACACAGGTTTGTCATTTCCTGAGTTGAGTGCTCTAACTTCTGCGCTACTGCAGGTCTCAAGTATACATCTATTCAGTGTATTTCTTTATATGATTTAACTATGAACTAATAGATTTCACTGTGTGAAAAAGTAAAAGCCAAGTAAATGAAGCTACTCTTTGAAACTGTTTTTAAACCCGAGTTCAAGCAGGGTGTTAGGAGGGGCATCCAGCCTTAATGCCCCAGGTTCAACCTGTCTTTGTCCACCCCTATTTAAATGGGGATTAATAGTGACGCATAAAATGGCAAGCAAACTCTCTGCGATCCTCTTCAGATATTTATATATATTTTCTGTTAAGTCTTGTTGAATGGGCAAATAATTCCACATATGTATCCCTGCATCCCACCATGTCATAGTAAGGAACTTAAAGGAATATTCCTGGGACCTCTAGATTTTGTTGTTAAATCTCCATAGCTTAGTTGGATACTGAGATAACCTTGTATTAGGATGATATTTTAGTTTTCTAGTTCTGCTACCAATTATCATTATTGATTTAAATGCTTTTAATTTATTGCAATATCAGAGCACTCGATACGAGAACTGGCAGACTTTCAGTTGAGCCCATCCTGGGGTGTTAGAAAAGGCATCCAGCCTTGCTTCACCAGCTCCTACCTGTTTCTGCCCACCCATATAACGGGAATACATAAAATGTTGCCTCCATGGCAGAGTGGTAGCACTCACGACTTTGATTTGTCAGGTCAAGGATTCGCGTCCCGCCACTTTCTGAGATTATAAAGAGCATTCACTCAGGGTAACAGTCACACTTTCTAAAACCAAAGTCCTTTGCAAGAAGACACCTTCCTAGCCCTTAGTAGGAAGAATATTGACACATGGATTAGCAAACAACACTCAGAGTTGTGATGCTTGCTTCTGGAGACCATATATCAAAAAGACCTTAAGTGGTCAGCAGTTTATTTACGCAAAACTGTACGCCTCTCGTTTTTTTCAGAATGTTGATACTCTGGAACACGTAGCCGGCATACCTGCCGAGAAGCTAGTTGAAGCCCACGGCACGTTTAGAACTGCCCATTGCATTGAGTGTCGCAAGGAATACTCGCAGGAATGGGTGAAAGGTATGTCATTTTGCATTGAATTATTATTATAGAGAATGTTTTTTCTTTGCTAAACTGCTTTAGTTCGTATTCCTGATTTGGAATAATAATGCCAGCCGCTTTTGACATATTTCATACTTATTTACTTTACGATAAGTAGGGTAAACTTTTAATAATGTGAACACTAACACTCCCTTTATATATAATATCATCGTAGAAAATTCAAACAATAATTATAATATTAGCAGTTACCTCATTCTTTTTTGGGATTTTTTCCAGTACTTACAATATTCTTAACAGTTAATTAAATGTACACTTCAGTTTTCACATAGTTGCAGGCCATCTCAGCACTATATTCTGATAATATTTGATTGTTTCTTCCAATTTAATATATTTAGTTCGATATCACTTGGTCGCAGGCCCTTTTAGTACTATATTTGGACATTATTTGATAGGGTCTTCCAATCTAAATTATCTAGTCCAGTTTCACATGGTTGCAGGCCCATTTAATGCTATATTCTGACATTATTTGATAAGAGTCTTCCAATCTAATTTGTCTAGTCTGATTTTACATGGTCACAGGCCTATTTAATGCTAAGTTCTGACATTATTTGATAGAGTCTTCCAAGCTGCTTTGTCTAGTCTGATTTCATATGGTTGCAGGCCTGTTTAATGATATATTCTGACATTTATTGATAGAGTTCCAGTCTAATTTGCTTAGTCCGATTTTGTGTGGTCGCAGGCCCGTTTAGCGCTATATTCTGATATTACTTGATAGTCTTCCAATCTGATTTTTCTAGTGCAATTTCACATGGTCATAAGCCATTTTAGTGATATATTCTGACATTATTTGATATAGTCTTCCAATCTAATTTATTTTTTATTCCCTTCACAGAGGAAATTTTCAAAGACAATGTTCCAACGTGTTTGGAATGCAGTGGTATTGTCAAGCCAGACATCGTGTTCTTTCGAGAGAGTTTACCCTCAAGATATTTCAAACTTATGCATTCGGATTTTCCCAAATGTGACCTCTTGATTATTTTGGGAACTTCTCTTACTGTACAGCCATTTGCATCTTTGATTGATAAGTGAGTATATTCCATAAGTATATTCCTTAAGTATATTCCATAAGTATATTGCATGATCAAAGAAGAAAATAAACTTGGTCACAGCCCAGAGAGAACTATGCTATTAAGCTCGAGAGAGAAGTAGTAAAATAAAATAAAAATGCAAAGTGTTTGTGCTTCATTTAAGCGATGGCTTTTCATAAAATGCTAAAAAGGTAAAAAAAAAAAAAATAAATAATGAAAAAAACGGCCCCCCTTGTTTGTCCACTCCCATTCAAATAGGGATTAATAGTGACATGAAACTGCAAACGAACAACATATTTTTTTTTAGTTTTCTTATTATCTAGCAGCATCAGAGTTATCAATTGTGGGCCGAAAAGGAATTTCATATTCCTGTCAATGTTATACATAGCATACCACTTTTGTAATCTTGTTTGTGGAGGAGAGAGAATTCCACATCTCATCACTTTTGTATTCCATGCATTTTGTTTCAGTTGTGGCTAGATTTAATTTTTTTTGAACCGTTATATGTGTCACAATTATTCTTTATTTGAATGGGGATGGACACAGATATGTAGGAACCGGGGTATTAAGGATGGATTCTTTCCTATGTACCCTGCGGTGGAGCCAATATTGGTTTTGTCTATTCCCAAGTCTAGCAGTCTAATCACTGCACTACAACTTACAAGCTACTGTGAGATATGAGATAATTTTGAAGACATTATTATACTCGACTCAAGAGGTGAGAAACCTGCTATCAAGCCTGCTGCAGGTCATTGAGAAGGGTATCCAGCCTTAATTCCTCAGCTCCAATCAGTCGTTTTCCACCCCCATAATGGGATTATTAATGATTCTTAAATATTGTTTCTTGTATTACTATATTTATCTTTACTAGACTTCAGCCTGTGAAGATCATAACTATATCATAACTGAAACTCCATTTTTATGCAGTCCTTTGTTAACAATGTTATTGTAACTAAGCATACACAACACTAGTTGCATATAAAATTTCAAATGCAGTAATACTAGTTTAATGAAATTCATGAGAGATGTAATCACCTTGTATATTTTGTAATCAATTTTTATATATAATTGTCAGAAAAATGCAGTATCATACATATAACTAAATGAGTTTGGCCACTGACCTGAATATGATTTCACAACATTCTGCCAGTGACAATCTAATCTATGTACATTGAAAGTCACAGACTATACCACTGAAGGTGTAGTTTGCAACTTCCAGTGTATATTGACCGACAAATGCTGCAATAAATCACACCTCACATTCCTTCAGCCCATTCACTACATGGTTTCAGATCACAATACTCCACAAACACTCTTATAGACCTGAAATGAAGAATTTTTTATGGCATTGCCTGTCCAAGATGTCAACCTTTATGGAAGATTGCCTGGCACACAACCACACATGCCAGCAACATGACATATGTTCTGAGAGAGTTTTCAGGAAAGCCCAGGATTGGTTTGGCCTTCTTTAAGGGCTTTGTTTTCGTTTTGCCAGGCAGCTTAGGGAACAACAACAACAACAAGAAAATATACTCCCAGAGAGCTATATGGGAACGACTGGAATAGTCTATAGTCATCCTTAGGGACTCATGTCTGTTTGGCCAGGCAGCTTAGAGAAAGACAAGGATAGTAACAATTGTTGCATCAGTGAACAAAGGCTTAAACTCTGAATCTGAAATTTTGTTTGTACAGTGTTCCGTCTTCATGCCCTAGACTTCTGATTAATAGAGAAAAGGCTGGAAAAATAGACCCCATGGTAGCATTGCTACAGGGAATGTCTGGCGGTGGTGGGCTGGCCTTAGATTCATCCAGTAATTACCGAGATGTGGCCCTTCTAGGTGACTGTGATGATGGTTGCATGAAGCTTGCCGAACAGCTGGGATGGAAGGTATATTACTTTGATTACTTTTCAAACTTGTCTTGTATATTACTGTTATTTTTTATATGATTTCTGCATATATATATATATATATATATAATTTTAAAATTTTATTTTTACTTGTCTTTTTTTTAGAATTTGCTTTTTACTTCTGTTTTAGTGCCATGTGGTAGCAGGCACTTAAAAATAATAGCTCCAACGTATTCCCTGCGTGTCGTAAGAAGCGACTAAAAGGGACGGGGCAAGGGGACTGGGAATCCCCTCCCTTATATAAATTCCTCAGAGACAACAAATAAGGGGAGTTGCGGGGAGATTGACCTCTCCCCAAACTCTAGTTTTGGGGTGTTTGAATGTGCGTGGTTGTAGTACGATAGAGAGCAAAAGGTGCGGGATTGGATGTATGCTTGGTAGGAGGGGAATAGATGTATTAGCCCTATGTGAGACAAAGATAAAAGGAAGAGGAAAAGTGGCAGGGAGAGTGTCCGGGTTTGAAATGGAAAGAGCGAGAGAGGGGGTGACACTATTGTTGAGTGAATGGATGTTAAATAAGGTTGTGGAATGAAAAGAAGTGTCCTCTAGGCTGTTGTGGGTAAGGGTTAGGATGGGTAGAGAATGTTGGGCATTTGTTAGTGCATATGGGCCGGGCTATCAGAGAAGTGAGGAAGAGCGGCATGAATTCTGGAATGAGTTAACTAGGTGTGTGGATGGTCTGAGTACAAGGAACTATGTAGTTGTGTTGGGTGACTTGAATGCTAGAGTGGGTGATGAACAGGTAGTGGGTGTTGTCGGGAAGTATGGGGTACCAGGTGAAAATGAGAGTGATGAGAGCCTATTAGATATGTGTGTGGAGCAAGAGTTGGTAATAGGTAATACCTTCTTGAAAAAGAAATGGATAAATAAGTATACATGGATAAGAGTTGCAAATGAAAGAGTGATAGAAAAAGCATTGATGAATTGTGTTGATAACAAAGAGAATGATTGGTAGATTGAAAGATGTGCATGTGTTCACGGGCGTGGCTGCTGGTATATCGGATCACCTTTTGGTTGAAGCAAAAGTGGTAGTTGCAAAAGAGTGGGGATATAGTGTGGGAGAATGTAGGAGGGAAGAAGTGAAGGTGGAAAATTTGAAAAAGACAGAGAAAAAGCAGGAGTTTCAGGAAAGGTTGAAAGTGGCTTATGAGAGGGTGAAAGAAAGAGAAGCTAAAGAGTTAGAGGAAGAATGGGGGTTGATGAAAGAAAATTTTGTGAGACATGCAAGTGAGGTTTGCGGAAAGAGGTTGTTGGAGGTTGCATGAGGAAGGGCAGTGAGTGGTGGAATGAAGGGGTGAAAATGAAGGTGGAAGAGAAAAAAAGAGGGCATTTGAGGAATGGCTGCAGTGTAACAGTATGGAGAAGTATTAAAGATATAGAGAGAAAAATGTGGAAAGCAAACGGAAAGTGAATGAAGCGAAAAAGATGTCAGATTTTAGATGGAGTCAGGATTTTGATAGGTCTTATAAGGAGAATAAAAAGAAATTTTGGAAAGAAGCGAACAGAGTCAGGAAGGGTGGATCGAGGATGGAAGAGACAATGAAAAATGTGAATGGACAGTTGTTAAAAGGAAACGATGCAAGAAAGCGATGGGCTGAATATTTTGAGGAGTTGCTGAATGTACAGGAGGATAGAGAGGCAGATATAGTACTGTAGGGGGAGTTCAAGTTCCAGTAATGGGAGAGGAGAATGAGATAGAGATTGCAAGAGAGGAGGTGAAGAGGGCATTGAATGAAACAAAAGCAGGTAAAGCACCTGGAATGGATGGCGTAAGAGCAGAAATGTTGAAAGAGGGGGGGTGTAACTGTGTTGGAATGTTGGTGAGAGTGTTTAAGTTATGTTTTATGTTGTCAGTGGTGCCAGTGGACTGGGTAATTGTATGTATAATGCTAGTATACAAAGGTAAGGGAGATATACATATATGTAGTAATTTTGGGTGTATAAGTTTGCTGAGTGTGGTAGGAAAGGTGTATGGTAGGATACTGATAAATAGGATTAGGGATAAAACAGATGTTATTGCGGAAGTACAGAGTGGTTTTAGGAGAGGTAGAGGATGTACAGATATAATTTTTATAGTTAGGCAGATATGTGAGATGTATTTGGCAAAACATAAGGATGTGTATTTTGCATTTTTGGATCTGGAGAAAGCGTATGATAGAGTTGATAGAGATGCAGTGTGGAATGTTTTGAGATTATATGGAATCGGTGGTAGATTGTTACGAGCAGTTTTGAGATTACATGGAATTGGTAGTAGATTGTTATGAGCAGTGAAGAGTTTATATGTGGGCAGTAAACCTTGTGTTAGGGTGGGGAATGAAATAAGTGAGTGGTTTGCAGTGAGAGTGGGGTTGAGACAGGGATGTGTGATGTCATTGTGGCTGTTCAATTTGTATATGGATGCAGTGGTAAGAGAGGTAAATGCTCGAGTACTTGGTCACGGATTGAAGCTTGTAGATAGGAATGAAAATGAGTGGGAGTTGAATCCGTTGCTGTTTGCAGATGATACTGTTGTGGTGGCAGACTCTGAGAGTAAGCTGTGTCAGTTAGTGACAGAATTTGGAAGGGTGTGTGAGAGAAGGAAGTAACGAGTGAATGTGGGAAAGAGTAAGGTTATGAGGTGTACAAGAAACAAGGATGGTGCTAGACTGAATGTTATGTTGAATGGAGAGGCACTTGAGGAAGTAGACTATTTCAAATATATAGGCTCAGTTATAGCTGCAAATGGTGGAGTACAAGCAGATGTGCGTCACAGAGTGAATAAAGGCTGCAAAGTGTTTGGTGCATTGTAGGGAGTAATAAAGATTAGAGGGCTGGGAATGAATGGTAAGAAAATTTCTTATGAGAAAGTGGTTGTGCCGACTGTATTGTATGGCTCAGAGTTATGGGGTATGAAAGATACTGAGAGACAGAAGCTGAATGTGTTTGAGATGAAATGTCTGAGGAGTATGACTGGTGTATCGTGGTTGGATATGGTTAGGAATGAAGTGAGAGGGAGAATGGGTGTGAGGAGAGATTTGGCAGCTAGAGTAGATATAAATGTTTTGAGATGGTTTGGTCATGTAGAAAGGATGGTTAATGAACGACTACTGAAAAAGTTAATGAAATCGGAAGTTGATGGGAGAAATGCCAGAGGGAGGGCTAGGTTGGGGTGGATGGATGGAGTAATGAGTGCCTTGAATGATAGGAGAATGGATGTAAGGGAGCCAAGTGAGCATGTTAGGAATAAAAATGAGTGGCGAATGATTGTGACGCAGTTCTAATTGGCATCTGCTGTTATCATGGAGTGCCTTGTAGAGGCAACCTGTGGTAGGGGCAGTAGGGGACTTGGTAGTATGAAGTGACGTAGTTGTAGAAGAGGGGGGAGGATGGGATGTGGCACTCCAGCAGTACCATCCAAACCCTTGACCAAATCCCGTGTCTTTGGTAGAAGAACGAAGTGTAACCACATGTTGTGATATTTTGCTTGTTCTTTGTTGTCGGTTACCCCCCAAAATGGGGGAAAATGCCAAGGTAAATATAAATATATACTTCTCTTTTTAAGTAATACTATTATCTTTTACCTGTAGTGTTGAGGAGAAAGGTCTTGCTCGTATTCTTTGTGTATTGTAAGAGCCAGCGTTTCTTGCCACTCAACAGCTCAGATAATAATAATGATAATAATAATAATAATAATAATAATAATAATAATAATAATAATAATAATAATAATAATAAATGGGATTGCTAGCCCTTCACTCTATACCTGTAATGACACACAAAAGTCTTCTTTTGGCTTCTCCCATACAACCCTATCCCCTTCAGCCTCCTCCACATGAAAAATGTAAAATAGATGATCTGAATTTACGAAAAATTTTGCAAAAAATGTTTTTCTTGTCAAGTAACATCTCTTGTCAAATCATACGTGTCAATTTTGCAACACGTGCAAAATGCTTTCTCCCCAGCCACCAAAGATAATTAAATCATGACAAATAATTAGTATTACTCTCTTTTATAGGAGGACCTACTTAAGCTCATGCCGAGCAAGTTATAGAGCTTCATCTGGTGGTCATGACATATAGGAATAATGAAAAAATATTTGCAAGGAAAATGTAAACTGTTATTATAATTAGTGTAGATCTTGACAAAGTCACAAGAGAGAAATGAGTGATGTGATTTCAACGAGGCCCTTTGCCTCTCATGGCGTTGGATGCGATGATGATAATTAGCTAGAAAGTTAGGAACACTGACTTGGTGTAGAGATGCATTTCATCTTTAATGTGACTGATGTAGTAAAATACTTTAATTCGAAAAATGTTTTGTAGACTAATAGCCTGACACCAGTGTCACAAGAAACCAGAAATGACACAACATATGACTTAATTTTCACAAGGAGACAAATATGACACAGCATGTAATATCAGTGTCACAAGGAGCCAGATATGACACAGCATATAATATCAGTGTCACAAGGAGCCAAAAATGACAGATCATATAGCTTAGTAAATGTGTTTGGTAGCTGAATTTATAATCTCTACTAGTTCATTAGGTTTTACACCTTGATGTTTGAAGTTATACAAGGGTTTGTTGCTGTTACGTAATTGTTATTGTGTCACAGAGGAGGTGTATATATAGAAGTTTTTTAAGAATAGCTTTTAGATAAAATGCTCTTCGCTTAAAAAAGCTACTACCAATAGTAACTTACAATGATAAATGTTATTTTTATTGTATTTGTGGTTCATTACTGTAGAATTCATATATATTTTTTCTTAGCAAGTGAGATGGCCTGGCATGCTTAACCAGCTAGTTGGTCAAAACTGTAGAAAAAGATTTAGGATAGATCATATTTGTATGGTATTATTTGAATATTTGTTTTTATTTGTACTGAAAAGGATTTTATGTTTATTATTGTGAGGTTCTGTGTTGATGATATGAAAGCGTTTGAGTTACGTGGTTGTCATGTAGAATGCCTGTCAAAAGGTGAAGGGGCAATAGTAGAATTTTTGGTGAGGTTGTTTGAATGTGTGTTTCAGGGAAAAGGAAGGTTCAAAGCGATTGAAGGATTACTTGTGTAGTCTCTCTAGTGGAATGCTTGGAAAGGAAGGTGCAAATTAATTGGAGAAGTACCTGTGTGAGGTAGTTAGATGTGTATTTTGGAAAAGAGAATGTTCAGATTGATTGGAGTAGAACATGTGTAGAGTCTTTTTGTAAGGGAAGAAATTCAGATATGAAAGTAGTGACTAGTTAAATTAGTTTACTTACCCTCAGGGTAATTGGGCATGGAACGGCAGAAATCCTTGCCCACTGACGCTATTGGTAACTAAAAATGTCTGTTTTTGAATGGCATAAGGCCTTCCAATCTTTACTCAGTGAACATGGGACATGAATTTCCTGATGTATGTGTATCCCCAAGGAGCTTAAAGGACTTGGTGAGATATATAAGATTCCTTTGAATGTGTATGCTTTGACTGGGCCACCTCACCATACGAGGGGGGTTGTTTCATTGTATATGTAAGTATGTGTGCGTAGGGTATTCTCAATCTAGAGTGAAGTTAGAGTGCTTTAGTTTATATCTCTGTATAATTGAAAAAAATGTAACAAGTTCATGTTTCCATAAACAAGATGTTTCATAGGCCTTATTATAAACTATGGAATGTTGAGCCATTACAGGAAATGCTATTGGAAAAAAGGGCTGAAATGTAAAATCCAGTCAGGAGTGATCTGGTAAGACTGTTCCTAGTTGTTGATTTATTTTGTTTCTTATGAAAAATCCAGAAAAATTGGTACTTCAGTGATTCTCCAGCTCCAGCCTGTGTTTGTCTACATACATTTGAATGGGGATTAATAGTGACTCTCAAATTTGGAAAAAAATAAATGATATATCTGGAGCTGATTGACAATAAAACTGTATCTTAAAGATCAATTTTAACATATTAACAGTTAGTGTCCACCGCAGATGATTAATCTCCTAACAGTTTTCCATGAATCACTCTTCAGTTTATGTATCTCCTCATATATAAATCTCCATACGAGTGGGGGTAGACACAAACATGTTGGAGCTGGGGAAGTAGGTTGAATGCCATTCCAAACGCCCTGTGGTGGGATCAAACATGGGTTTGTCACTTCCTGAGCTGAGCGCTGTTACCTTTCAGTTATTGTTGCGCCTTATCTCCAAATATATGCTGTGAATATTCTAAGATTCTAATTTATGTGGAAACACTCTCCAGACCCCTCTTGTATGCACTTAAAGTATGATTTATAATAATAATAGTAATTATTTTTTTTTATTATTGTTACTATAAAGAATTTCCTTTTTTTAATAGAGCATTTCATTGCAATATGGCCACGTACAATCCATTGTATTGACTCTTGGATATTTTGAAAGGATAAACTTATCAGTATTTATTGGAATGTAATTGATACTCTTCTGGTAACACTTCCCCCATGGCTTACTAATACTTTTGCCTTGATAATATTCTTTTCTGATATGAGGGAATTCAACCCTCTTACTTGGGAAAGGACTGTAAAGACATTTATTTCTGTCTGCTTCTTTGACCTGTTTAGACTGATTATTGTTTTGTTTTGCATCTCTAGAGATGAGAGTTTGAAAGTAACCATAATTTGAGATGATTCTATCCTAGGTTTAGCAGTCAGACTCTGTACAGGATATGAGCTAATTGCACGACATAATTATTGATACGTGAGTAGTTACCACCGCTGGAAGTCCAGCAGAGAAATGAAACTTCTCTGCTAATTGGTAAAGCGGAAATTGAAACAGTTTATTAAATATTTCTGTTACATTTCCTTCTTCAGTATAAAAGAGGGAAATTTCTATTTCTTATATATGTGCAATGGCAGTTTGTAATTTCTTATGTACATTGATGGGAGTCAGCATGCAATTGATACAGTAGGCAATTTGCAGCTAAAGTTCAATGTGCAATGGGTACAATATACCCTTTGCAGCTAGAGGTCATGTGGCTCGATGCTGCTTTGAGATGGTGTTCATTGTAAAGAATACAGATATGCATGTGTTTCAAACTTATTTTATAAGATACTCTGCATGTTTTAGCTGGTTTATTGGTGAAAATTGCGGTAATTTAATGCTTGTACAGTACCTATTTTATATTATTATTTACACTCTTTGTAGTTGCATATTGCTTGGAGACTCAAAGAAGAATAACCAGAATCCCCATTGAATTTCAGTACACAGCAGTTATACACAGACCTTTTCTTTGAGTCTGACTCTGCACGAATGTCTTCGCTTCCAACTAAAGGTAGGCTTTGGCCTACATTTCCAGAGGCATTGGTGCTTTTCATTGAGATATTGATTGAAAAACGGGAATCAGAAGCGTAAACTATGTACACACGTTAAATTACTAAATTTTTTCATCTATAAATCAACTAAACATGCAAAGTAATTTATGAAATCAATTTGGAAAGCACTCAAATCTGTATTGTTTACACTGACCTGCTGGAGAACCTGCTCTCCAGTTTGGCATTACTATGCAGTGTCCAGGCTTAAGACCTTTAGCTGCAAAGGGTCTGTTGTACCCATTGCATACTGAATATCCAAGCATGTGACATCTAGCTGCAAAGGATCTATTGTACCCTTTACATACTGAATATCCAGGCACGTAATCTTTAGCTGCAAGGGGTGTATTGCACCCATTGCATACTGAATATCCAAGCATGTGACATCTAGCTGCAAAGGATCTATTGTACCCATTGCATACTGAATATCCAGGCACGTAATCTTTAGCTGCAAGGGGTGTATTGCACCCATTGCATACTGAATATCCAGGCTCGTGACCTCTATCTGCAAAGGGTCCATTGTACCCATAGCACACTTGACATCCCTCAATGTATATGGGTAGTTTCAAACTGCACATCTAAAAGTAAGAAATTCTCATCTTATTAGAGCATGGAATGAAAAACAGGCATTCATAAAAAAGTGAAAATATTCAGCTTGGCTTTTAAGCAGAGAGGTTTCAACCTCCTGCAACACTTTCAGTGGTATGCTTCGTAACTACTCACTTATGTTAAAAATTGTCAATGTTCAGTGGGTTCAAACTCTATATAGGGGGTGATTTTGAAAGCCAGAATTGAAGTATCTCCAATTATGGTTTATTTCAAACTCTCATCTTTATGTTCCGGTTTTACGTCACGGACTCCCTTTTCTACCAAGGGCTAGGACGGTTGCCTTATTGCGAAGGACTTGTTTTGGCAGACGTAATCCTTACCCTAAGTGCATGCCCTTGCTAACCTCAGACCGTGACGGGGCGCGAACCCTCGACCTGATGCCTCAGAATCGCGGACGCTACCGGTTGAGCCATCTTTATAAAGACGTTAAAACACAATAATCAGAGGTCAAAGAAGCAGACAGAAATAAATATCTTTACAATCATTTCCAAAATGAGGGCTGAATTCCTTGATGTCAAAATTGGGTATTATCGTGGCAAAATATTAGCAAGCCTTGAAGGAAGTATTAGAAGACACAAATGAACCGGACACTCTGTATAATGAAGTATAATAAAAAGCTAAAGAATTCGTTGTTTTTTCTTTTATTACTTTATTACAATTGGGGTCCCCCTGTGGGCTGGGTGGTGAGGCTGCGAGGCCCTATGGTGAGCTTGCCCCGCCCTGTGACACTACTATACTGAGGTGCAACAAAGGGTTCTGTGCCCCTAAGGGTCATAGAGGAAGCTGTCTTGTATTTCCTCAATTGGTAATCAAATGTCTTCTTCTCTAAGAGATGTATGGGAAAGGTTTCCTCTGATTGCTTATGATGTTTAAGTCAATACAATGGACTCAATGCAAGAAGACTAAGAGCCCTTGAGGACTTCAAGAAGACTTCCTTAGCTTTGTGCTGAAGACTATCTAAGCTGTGCACCTCCTAATCTGAATTTTGGTGTATATTTTACTTAGACTTATGAGATACTACTCGCTCTAAAGTTACCTATGAAAGCCATCATATCTCTCGGGAGAGGGATCTTCCCAAAAGCATCACAGTTAGTTTGTAAATGTAAACTATGTCTTGAGTGGAACGGATAAATTGAAAGTACTGCTTTAAAGGGTATTTATTTCATGAAGTACATTGTATATATACAGTAATCACAAGAGACTAACATTACAAGACTTATTACAATGAAAAGGAGTTACACTTATTCTTGGTTGAACCTGAAAATCGACAGAGTTTCCACAGAACAGTGTCTTTGAGTTTGAAAATCACTAGAAGCACATCATAAGAGGGAGTTGTTATGCTACACTCTAAGCCTCTTAGTCTCAAGTGTATGCAATTCTAACCATTCCATTTGTCATTACAATAAATAGTAATTCACAAAAGAGTACTGCAAATACTATTTACAGTGCTTTCAAAAGGGGGAAAATAATCAGAATTATTCTAGTATTCCCCAAGCTCCAACCTATGCGTGTCAGCCCCAATCGAATGTACATTAATAGCAACTTAAAAGAGCAAAAAAAAAAAAAAAAAAAAATTCTATACAGCATTATTTAGCATTACTCCTGAAACTGTACTCGCTAACGAAGCTTTAGCTGTACTCGCTAACAAACCTTTTTTTTCTTTTTTCTTTTTGGAAACGTGTGGATTAAACGAAAAGTTTTTCCAAATCCTCTGAAAATTATGAACTTATTCTAAAATACTTCAATACAGTTCAACAAATGATGTACTGACTTGAAGCAGCCTAGCTGGTACTAGCCAGACAATACAAGTAATTAGAATATCATAGGAAAAAATACCATAGCATGGACATATTACTCATTAAAAAAATGAAGTCTTAAATGATGAATGATTCCTAGTACGATGAATATGTTTTACAGGGCTGGGCCCATACGAGCTTGTAGTCAATATAAACACATCACTACACACATTATTCTAAATCCAGACTTTTAAGAATGTAAATCTGAAGTAAACACTCTAACCATTGAGGCAGGCCGACAGATAGAAGTTCGAATTCAACTAAGACTTTTGAGAATGTAAATTCTGAAGTAAAAACTTCACCATTGAAGCAGAGCGAGATAGATGATCGAGCCCAAAAGTTTGAAATCATTTTATTATTATTAATAATAATAATAATAATAATAATAATAATAATAATAATAATAATAACAATAATAATAATAATAATAATAATAATGATAATAATAATAATGACCCTCTTCTTCTCTAATTATCCGAATTTCCTTCCTTTGCACTAGTTCGAGTACAATTGTCTGCACGTAAACTAACATTTCACTTTCATACAACATTAGAGAGCATCTGTGAGTCTGTATTTATATACTTTACACGCACCTAGTATTAGTTGGTCCATGACATCAACCGCCCGTTGTGATACTACAACTCGATGTTAAGTCTTCCGTCAGTTAAGGATAATTTTTCATGCATACAGATACACAGAATATTCTTGCATATTCTCTACACATCTCTTATTATCCCTTCAAATCTGACAAGTCACAACACTCCCCATCTCTATTTCTCTTTGCTTTAAGTTTCTTCGCGCCCAGGCCCGATGAAGCCCGTGTTTCTTCGCCCGTCCCGGTGTCACATTCATAAAGAGAAGAAATAATAAAATAAACTGATTGCAAGATAGGAAGACATACTCATCTGAGCGTCACATGGAATAGATATCAAATACCACTAAAAAAAATAAATATTGTTCTAATGAACAGCTCAAACCAACTTAATTGAAACTAATAAACATATTTTTTTTTATTATGAAAGAAGAAAAAAAGACATATTATGAGACAGATCAGGTAAAACTGGTACTACCGGTGCAATAAATTTGGCTGGAGTAGAGGAAGAAGAAGAAGAACCCAAAACAATAACAAATGCGAATATCGTAGTTGCAAAAGGCATATCCCACCCAACTATACTACTACTACTACTACTACTACTACTACTACTAACGAAGTTGTGTAGTGAATGGGAAATAATTTTTGTTAGCAAGAAATGGTATCCTAAACTGAATTTCTTTCAAGATCTAAACACATTACAGTTTTTATATATCTGAAAACATACTGAAGAATCGTTATATGTTGTATCCTAATTGGCAGGATACATGGGGTTGCTATTTTTCACTGTCCTCTTCTATCATTTGCGGTTATACACTATTCTCCACTCTGTCCTTTAGCTGTGATCGGTTTCACGTCACGAACTCTGTTATCTACTAAGGGGTAGGATGGTGCCTTCTTGCGAAGCACTTTAGTTTTGGCAGGTGTTATCGTTACCGCTAGTGAATGTCCTTTCTAACCTCCGGTCGCGGCAGGCCGCGAACCCTACAAGCTTTCTATCTTACCTCTGACCCTCCTCTCCTTCTAATTCCACTTCCTAATTCATTCTGATTCCGTATCTGAAACAAACACAAAAACCTCTAAAATGTACTGTTGAAAGCAGAGTTTTGGGTAATTTACTGTTATCATAGCGAACATTTTTTTTTTTTATTATGAGTATGGCACCAGGACAGGTAAAAAAAATCACCCGCATCAGGCCTGGGCACGAAGAAATAAAACAAAGAGAAACAGATGGGGAGTATTGTGATATGTCAGATGTAAAGGGATAATACGAGATGTGTAAAGAATATCAAAGAACAGCCAGTGTTAATGTGGCATAGAAAAAGAACCGTAACTGAAGTTATTGAAATTTCAGTGTTTCTCATGGAATCTACTTGTATACGTGCAATAAAATATTTACTCTAATTTAGCTTTATAAATCTCTATATCATTATCATTCTCTTATTTATGCCTCGTCCTTAAGCTTATACTCTTTCTATGCCTTGGTATTTTCTTGGTGACCAGGCCTGATGAGGGCAATATTCTTTCCTGTCTCGGTGTCACACTCATAAAAAGTAATATGAATCCTCCAATCCTCAGTAGTATTTACTTAGTTTTCTAATCTGTGACAAGCACTTCCATTCTACTGAATGTGCAATCTAGTAAGACACGGTCTTAAATAAATAAGAATAAAAATTGATATTAAAAATAAAAATAAAATATGTAAAAAAAAAGCACAAAATGATCCAATTTTTAAGAAAATGATTAGTGATACTGTATAGTGATGCAGTGGGCTATTAATGCAATGTTTTATGTCGTAACAAGACTTCATTCCAATGGAGGTGGACCTTGACATGTTGAAGTTGGGGGATTAGGGCTAGATGCCATTTCTAATTCCCCACAGTGCAGCTCTCTCTAAATTATTTTGGTAGTTAAAGTTTTACCATTATTTTGAAATATGGCTGTGAGAGTTCGTCAGGAACCGACGAATTTATTAATTGTGTCTTTCATTATTTTTACAGTTTATATAATCCAGCCCTTCTGTTCTTAGCTTATTATTTGCAACATTGACTCTGCATAATTATAAGATAGTGAAATTTTGTGATAATGGCTGAATATGGAGCTCACATCACTATTACTTCAAGGGATCGTCCCTCCATATTTGATGTTATAGCTCAAGACAGTTTGATGTCAACCCTGCAACCAGCAGTCAAGCATGCTTTCAGAGTAAGTACATACATATACAATGGCCGTACTACCTCTTGTATAGGGGTTGGCTGTGTCAAAGCATGCATTCACCAGCTAATACACCTTGATCACTCCTCTTACCTCCTTAGGGATAATGGGCAGCCACAAATTCCCCCCCACCCTGCTTGGATCATTCACATGGTAAATGGACAAGTGAATAAAATGTCAGGGGTTATTGAGAAAAGTAGACAAATACTTCAAACATCTTCCTCCTGTTTGTAAGTTGTTGTACTTAAGAGATTAGCAGAGGAGGTCTGCTGCTCCAGTGTTAACCTTGAGATGGCTAAGAACTGGGTTAAAATTTCAAAATATATAAGATCTTGTACCACAGTACAGTATGTATCACATAGATTAGGGTTCTCAGACTTTTCCCATTAAGTACGCCTTGAGCTATAAAACCCTCTACACGTTCCCCCATTAATCTGACACCAAATATGGAATTGTCATACAGTAAGACAAATTCAGTATACATTGGTACTGCAGTGGATATGAAAAAAATATTTTAATCATTATGACTTTTATTAAGTATCGACATGACAAGCAGTTTACCCCTGGAAAACTTCCCATGAACCCCTGGGGGTTTGCAGACCTCAGTTTAAGAACCCCTATTATAGAGCATATATGGTTTGTGTATTTATACACATTTATCAAAATTAGTATTTTTTAGAATCCAATACGAAACTACGAATTACAGTATGCAACATAATATTTTGGGAGTTATAATGCTAATATGAATGGTTATTCTGCAGGTACTCGCTGAGAATAACCCTGCCAGATATGGATGGTGCTTGTTGTATCACAGTGAACTCTTTTTATTGTTTAACTTAATCATTCAACATCATTATTTAGCAAATTATGGTAAGTGCTGTCTGATCCTTTGCTCATATTGTTGTACTTCATAGTATTAGATGTAACAGGCAATTTTGTACTGTTGCTCAAGTAATGGAGGAAGGAACCACAGTAACGCAGTGGTTAGAGCGATCCGCTCAGGAAGTGACATACTTATATTTGTTCCCACCCTTGATTCTCCTTCTCCTGCCTGTTTGGGTCCATCCCATAATTGAGAATATTAGTGATGCATAATATGGTAAACAATAAAAATAATGTAATGAATGGAGGAGAAAAAGCCTCATATGTCTTTCGTGCATGTTACAAGGGCTGAATAAAAGGGCTGCGGGAGCAGTGGGCCTCTCCTTTTATTTTTTTTCATGGTCTCAAAACAACTGAAAAAAAAAATGGATTTGTTTGGAGAATATGACAAAGCCCAGCTACCTTGAACTTTCATTCTGTTTTTTGGCTATCTTGCTCTTTGCAGGGGGAGAAAGCAAGAATATCACCTCCTTATTCCCCTGCTTGTCATTAAAGGCAGCTAAATGGGATGGAGCAAGGGGACTGAGAATTCCCCTCCTTTTTATCTTTCTCCCACAAAGAGTCTTTATTTTTTTTTGAAGATTATGGCTTTTATATATAGAATTGGTTATGATGAAAACAAAGTAATTTTGTAGTACAAGTTTTTGATTGTCACATATTTCTTAAATTCAGGTGCCTCCTTTGCGGAAAACTTCTATGACCTGAAGCGGGTTAACTTGAAGAGTGCCAGAAAGCTCAAGCCTTTGTCCCTTTCGCGGCGCTCGCATATAAGGTCACTTATGACTCTGGTTGGCTTTCCATACCTCCATGCCAGTTTTGAAAGAGTTTTTTTACAACTAAGAGAAATGGAAGGTGATGATACATTACCCAAAAGAGTAAGGATTGTTGTCTGGATATTTCCCTCTGCTAAATCAAGGTTTTTTCCCTTTGCTAAACCAAGAAGTTTTCCCTTTGCCATATCAAGGATTTTCCCCTTTTGCTAAATTAAGGATTTTTCCCTCTGCCTACTCAAGAATTTTTTCCTTTTGCCAAATCAAGAATTTTTCCCTTTGCTAAATCAAGGATGTATTCCCTTTGCTAAATCAACGATTTTTCCCTCTGCTAAAGCAAAGATATTTTTCCCTTTGCTAAATCAAGGCTTTTTCCCTTTGCTAAATCAAGCATACTTTCCCTTGCTAAATCAAGGATTTTTTCTATTTCTGATTTGATTAGGTATTTGTATTGATATCAGATTTTTACATTTATTTTTGCATTGGTGTTTCACTTTACTTAGTTAATTGTTGTTTTAATATAGTTTGTTTTGACTTTCAAAAATATTACAGTATATTGATGTAATTTATCATTTGGTTACTTAGTTACTAAATAAACATTCTTTTGCTTTCAGGGATGGAAACCCGTTTTACAAAGGTTTTTTCTTAGACTGTGGCCTCATGTACACTTCGTATGGGAAAGCCTGATACTTATATTTTACTTAAGGTATGCTTTATAATTTTGTTTAAAAAGTTTCAGGTATGCTCAGCCTATCAGTGGGATCAATTCGATATTTGATCCTGGAAATAGTGTGGCTGGGGAATTATTAAGACTGGATGTCATATTCTGTCATCCCACAGTGGTCTCGATCGTGGGTCTACCAACTCTGCAGTCAAGGACGATAACCACTACACCATTTAATTTTGCTAATTAATATATTCGCTCCACTCAACTGTGGTCAGAGCGCTTAACTAAGGAAGTGATGGACTCGCTTTCGAGCCCATAAGGGGGCGTTGAGGAGGGTTATCCAGTCTTAGTTCCCCTGCTCGAACCAGTCTGTGTCCACTCTATTTAAATGGGGATTAATGGCAGCATATATCGGCAAAGTAAACCCTTTACTTAAAATTCAGTGTCCCGGGTCACGTTGTCGCATATTTCCTTTTTTTTTTTATTACTTTTGTTCATTCTTTACAAAGTACAGTACTGATGTAGCATAATAAGCAAATTAATATGAAATAACAAATGAAATGATATATTTTTTCAGTCATTTGTATATGTATTTTTCCTCTGCTGTTTTCTGTTACTGAAAGTTTTCTTAAGTATTTTTTCTGGTGCATTAGTAAACTTCTAATATCTTTACTCTCGGTTCTGTGTAAAAGACGGAATAATCTCCTGTTGTAAATGAATGCCAGCCACTGATGTACGTGGTACTGAGGGGAGTGCCCTTCGTACAATCCAAAACTGTACATTCTACTTACGCAATAAATTCTAAAATTTCCTCTTGCAGATACATGCTAGGAAAGAGCAAATTCCACTCGCCATTGCTTCTCTTCTGTGGAGTTCGTCTTGCGACGCGCAATGAAGAAGATTTTCAGATTATTGACGAGAGAGCAGAGGCCATGTTGGCATTCAGAAATATAAGGTTTGGTATTTATATTTTAAGTTTGATATAGATAGTATTGTGAATATACTGTACTAACCCTCAGGGGTGAGGGGACTAAAAAGATACTGCCTCTGTGTTCACCTGCGTGTTGTAAAAGTTTACTAAGTTAGGTGTAGTGAGGTGACGAGGAATCCCTTCCTTTGTGTTTTCCTTCCGTGAAGAGTCAAGAATTTTGCTTTGACTCAGCCACAGGGTTGGAAAAAATCTGATTTTTTTAAGAAAAAAAAATTATTAAACAGATTTTTTTTATTTTTTTAAATTTCACGCATTTATTCAATCATATTTGATTGTTATACAATAGTACATTCATTTTTTTCTTTGCAAAGTGTTATACCCTTTCTTGCAATATGTAAAAGAGGCTTTCTCTGGAAAACAATAATAATCGAGTAGGTATTCTTGGTAACAAATGCAGGCTGAGCATTCAAGTAATGTCTTTTTAGGCATAAACCTACAAAAGGAAAGAGAATGACAAAGAGAGTACCAGTAAAATTCTCCAGTAAATTTACCAATACTCTATGATATTTATCTTGAGACGGCTTTGAGAATAGTTGCGAACTAGACACCTTTGTTATAAAGATGTACCGGAATTGTCGTAGTAAAATCACAGTAACCATTTATAAATACAGTACACCAAATTATGAGGTAATAATGAATAATACAGGCTGAATACAATTATCTTTATCACAGAAATACATGAATATTAGAACAAGAAGAAGTATGTGCACACATCAAGTATATCAAGCTGACATTCCCACTGAGTGAAAAGCTCTGGGGCACATTCAGTACAAGTCACACCTGAATAGCCAGGAACAGGTCCTGATATCTCCAGTGTATTGTGATTTCATATGTCTGTAATTTTTAGGTCACAGTGGTGTACAGTATGCATATCATATTTAAAATAAAAATATTTTTATTTTAGTGATTTTTTATGTGATTATAATCGATTATAATCACATAAAATCATTTGATTTTAATCATGCCAACCCTGCTCAGCCACCTTCCTTATAGGGGGATTATTGCTATAGATAGAGACATAAACTGCGGTTATTATTGATGTTTTAGACCTTTTAACGCATATATATATATATATATATATATATATATATATATATATATATATATATATATATATATATATATATATATATATATATATATATATATAATATATATATATATATATATATATATATATATCTCTTGTTGATCTTTGATGCACATTTGGTCTCTCCATCTTGTGTAACTGTATTAAAAATATATAACTATACAAAATAACATGAAGCTTGATATATATTTCCCTCGCTATTATATTTAGTTCACATTCTTCTCAAAGCCGCAGTAGAGCAGTGTTTAGAGCACTCGACTCCAAAAGTGATAAATACGTGCTTGATCCCACTAGTGGGCGTTAGGAAGGGCATCCAGCCTTAATTCCCTAGAACCACCTGTCTGCGTCCACCCCTTATTCGAACGGGGATTAATATTGAGACATGAAACTACAATTTTTTTTTATGTATATACGAGATTGCTCTTAAAACTTTCTCATAATTCACTGACATCATTGCCATTCAGAATATAAACATTGCCATCCTAGATTTCTCTCTGAATTGACTGAAATTGTTACTGTAATATAAGTTCTAGGGAATTATTGACTATACTGAAATTAAATTTGAACTGAGTCTTAATCATTATTATCACCATTTGCAAGATTTTTTGCTGTCTGAATAAAGCTCAGTTAGGTTTATTGTAGTTACACACGTCTTTTTCAGTAGTTTTTTCTATTCTCTGTCTTTTTATGAT
Organism: Halocaridina rubra; assembly: GCA_037179515.1. NCBI lineage: Eukaryota > Metazoa > Arthropoda > Malacostraca > Decapoda > Atyidae > Halocaridina > Halocaridina rubra. The sequence goes on along the minus strand of JAXCGZ010018955.1, from coordinate 107,862 downwards.
TTTCTTTCCTTTTGTAGTCTTTTTTCTTTGCACATTTTATGTCTCACTATGAATCACCAATTGAATGGTGGTGGACACAGACAGGTTGGAGCTGGGGAATGAAGGCTGGAAACCCTCCCTAGCTCCCCAAGGTAGGCTTGAATGCAGGTTCGTCACTTCCAGGGTTTAGTGCTCTGACCGCTACCCTAGCTAGTGCTGTCCCCCTAATATTTCTTCAATATCATAAGTGAAATAAGATAATTTAAATATATGGCTGGTAATATTAAAGTAGAATCAGTCAAAATTCTTAGAAGTAGTAGAAATTCTCACTCAAGAAAGTATCTTACTTTGGCAGGAACATTCCACAGCTTGGTCACTGGGGAATGGAAAGAATTGGATCACTACTGACAAATTCTTTAGAGGTGACAGCATTTTTTCTACAGTTCCTGGACTGGTTTTACTCCAGCGGTAGTACTCCAAGGTCAATTATGAGTAAACCCATTCCATCCCCACCACAGGTAGGTCATATTTTCAATCATACAGTATTCTTACTGTTTCCCAAGATGCCTGGCCAAACGGCCCCAGTCTTTGAAGAAGACTGCCACGTTTACCGGGTTTCCCCTCAAAGCTCTTTGTTGTGTTGCTGGCTTATGTGGTTCCGTATATTCAATCTTCAATGATGTGTTTGATCGTGTGTGGTGACGAGTTTCATCCTGGATAGGCATTGTTGATGGAGTTGTCCGGCTTCTTCTGATAGCATGGCCAGGTGGACTGTTTTCACAAGAAAGGGGGAGGATTCGGAAAGATGGCTGTCAGAAGGTTGCGTATGCAGCTGTGTGTTGTCATTAGTGACTGGATGGAATGACAAGTTAAACTGGGTGTGGATATGTTTTGCAGAGACTAGTTTGGGGTGGACATGAGGGAAGAGATGACAGTGTTTGTCCAGTTATTTTCTTATCGTTTGTTGGTTGAATTAAGGTTTGATAAAAATTTGAATTTTTTTATGTAGGTTATGAAACCTGTTGTTTATAATATTTCAGTCTGGTTATATTTTATTATTCTTATAAGTAGGTTTTTTTTTTTTAGGTGGCTAGGAAGGGCATTCAGCCTAAATTCCCCCAGCTCCAACTTGTTTGTGTCTACCGTCATTTGAATGGGGAATTGTTATATTTATTTACATATACATTAATTTTTGCCTTGCCATATAATTAGTCACTACTCCTGGGTTCAGATTTGAGGCATTTTGTTGATTGTGTGGTACGTAAAGTTCCCAAAGCTCCCTCTTGTTTTAATCTAATTGCAGTATCAGCAATAAAAGAAGGTACTTAAGGACCTGTTAAATGCTTATACGGTCACATTTTCCTCAGCATCCAATTGTGAAAAAGGCTTCGAAGTATTGGGAGTTTCCAGTGGGATGATATTGATTTGCTTTCCATCGCTTGCCAGTATTGTAATACTGACTTGTAACCACCGTGGTTTAGCAGTGTCACACGCGAATCTAATGCTTCACATTGTGGGTTCGTGAACTGCCACAGTCTGAGCTAGAAAGGGCATTTACGCATGGTAACAGTCACACTAGCCAAAACCAAAGTCCTTCACAAGAAGGAACTGTCCCAGCCCTTAGTGGAAAAGGTAGTCTGTAACATAAAGCTGATCACAATTATAAAACTGACTTGTACCATTCCATGAAATTTTATTTTTTTTATCTCGTTCCTTTTCCTCGCCAAGTTAGTTCCTTTGCTGGAGACTTATGGTTTATAGTCCTTGAGTCTCTCTTGTTGCTTGGCTTATGATGATGATAATAGTAATAATAATAATAATAATAATAATGATGATAATGATGATAATAATAATAATAATAATAATCTAACTATACTATCTATATAATTGAGCCATTTTTCCCTTTATAAGGGGATTGGCTGAGTCAAGTCAAGTTGCTCTGACTCTTTGGGAAGAGAATACAGAGGAGGGGATTCCAATCCCTTTGCTTCACTCCATTTACTCATCTCTTACGACATGCCGAGGAGCACGAATGAAGTATTCTAGCCTCCCTCCCTCAGGAGGAATAAATAAATATTAAATAATAATCATTTAAATAACACTTCCCTCTGAACTGTTTCATAAAGAAAAGAATTCGTTCATCAAAAATACTTATGCACTTCTCCATCCTTTACATTTTTATAGTTATGAAAATGACTCCATAATATCATTTATACATAAATGAGAATTTTTTCCTTGTTTTTCCATACATATCCTTATGGGGACTGCGGCAACATAGTGGTTAGAGTACCTTTATCAGGTGATGACAGATCTGCTTTTGAGCTCACCACAGGGCATTAGAGGGGCATTGAGCCATGATTCCCCAGCTCCTAGTGGTCTGTCTACTTCCAAAATGGGGATTGACAATGATATATAAAACAAAAAAAATTTGTATAATGCTTTACGAAGGACATTCCACATAATAAAGCACGTACATACAAGCATAAAACAACAATAATATTGTTTAACGATCACTTGGTTATAAATTGTCCAAAGTATCGCTATTTATCCAATGGTTAAGCTAGTTACCACTAGATTATTAGCTATAGGAGATATATTACTCACCTACCTTAACTTAACTTCACTGAAGTATTACTCTCGTTACTTTTCTTATATCTAGCTATAATTTGCTTAGCTAATATATAGAACGGAGGTTAAGTATGGCTTCACTAAGTTCTATCAGAAGCTGATAATTTCCGGATTAACCTGTCCAGACTTTAGATATTATTATTTACTAATGAATGGACGATGCTGCACTAGACATGATTGGAAAAGGTTAGTTAGAAATAGCGACACTATATGAAAGTGAGATTAAGGTACGGGAAAAGAAGATAATATACTTATAAGATGTACATATTTGTCGAGTTCGTAATATAAAATTATAGTGTACAGTACTCAGTTAAACAGTACAGGTAACTGTTGTTGTTTGCCATTTCATGGGTCATTATTAAGCCCTATTCGAATACAGACAGGTTGTGAAATAGTATTTCATATATGAAATGATAACATGCTATTTCATTTGATGTTACAGTGATCATGAAATTTATTTATAATATTTTCGAAATATTAATTGAAACTTAAATTGACTGTAATTACTTCTTGTTAAATGCTCTCCATTCGACTTTCGGAGTTTCCAGTATTCTCTCGCAGTCCAAAAATATAAGTAATATATATTCACAAATTATCTTTAGTTCATAAACAATAATAATAATAATAATAATAAGTCGACTAATGTTTGTAGAATGGATAATGGTCGACCTCATTTTCGAAAGATAAAGATGTCTTCTGTGGAGTTTTACTTCTGACGCAATTTATTATTGCAAAAATAATAATAGCTTAAGGACGTTTTCTGTATTACGTAATATATAATTATAAAGAGTAAGATAATTATGGACGTTAATAAGAGCCGATGTAATTGTTAATAGTTTAATAATAATATGCATATATAGTAATTGGCAACTTTGCGAGTAAATCTGTAATAGTATAAAAATTGGAAAGGTACAGTAGAATAACGCTGTTTAAGTATCACAGTTAGTCCCCATTCGAATGGGGGTGGACAATGATGTGAAACCAATTATACAAATTATAATGAGAAATTTGAAAAAATAAAATAAGTATTGAAAATTACTCAAATACTGTACAAATAATTCTTATTTACCATGAAGTCCTTTCCTAATGAACCTATAACCACGTGACTCAGCTGGACAAAAATAGGGAGGCACCAAGACTCAAACAGGTGATCTTTTCAGTGAATAAATTACCAGAGAGGATGGGATTGTCAGTCCTTATCCTCTTTAGTATGCTTGTATGACACGAGAAATTGAGGTATTATATATATATATATATATATATATATATATATATATATATATATATATATATATATATATATATTATATATATTATATATATATATATATATATATATATATATATATATATATATATATATATATATATATATATATATATATATATATATATAATGGTGTATATATATACACCATTATGTATTAAGTTTTTTTATTTCAAATATTGGCTTTACTGGTGTAAATTTGGTGTTGCTTAAATGTTTTAATCCTAAAGATTCATTTCTTTATTTCTTACGACCTTGCAATATGACCAGCCATACTAAATAGCCAATATTTCTTTTCAGGAGAGTGATGTAAAGAAACTTAAAAGCCTGAAATCAGGAGATTGTCCAATTTGCTGCAAGACAAGAAAACAGGACACAGTCCTCTCTGTATCTGGGTAAGTAGTAGTAAAAAGAGGAGGAGGAGGATAGTAGCGGTAGCAATAGTAATAGTACGAGGACCATGGGAGTGCAGCTGTGGATAAAGTGCTTGACTTGGACAGTGGCAAACCTGGGTTCGAGCTCACTGCAGGGCGCTAGGGAAGGCATCCAGCCATAATTTCCTAGCTCCAACCTGTCTGTGTCAACCCCATTTGAAAAGAGATTAACAGTGACAAATTAAAGGCATCTATCTACAAAAGCCATAATTTACCCTTTATAAGGGAGTTGGCCGAGTCAGAGCAAAAAAAAATTGACTTTTTTTGGAAGAAAATATTAAGAAGGGGATTACCAGTCTCATCACTGCCCATTTAGTCGACTTTTATGACATGCAGGGAAACGAGTATTTAGCCATCTCCTTCTAACACTTGCTTTGATTTTTTCTAGGTATGTCTTTTGCTACAGTTGCATTCTTCTTTATGTAAAGCGCGAGAGAAAATGCCCCGTGACGGGTTACCCAGCCGCATCCACTCAACTCATCAGAATATATCTTGATGCGTAATCCTAGCCTACAAGAATAATGCAACTGGTGCATTCTAGTACACTACTATGCTAGTACTGTACTCTGCATTGTTGTTACACTGATCTAATCATATCTAGGTTTGTGACCGAAATTTAGTTTTGACTACAGAGTAAAATTGTTTCATTACACAGTAATTAGAAAAACTGCTTCAGTTTTTTTCTATATGGACACTCTAATGTGTCATATCAACATTTATTGTGTTCGAAGGGTTTTCTTCTTGGGAAAGAAGTGAAGGATTTTCAGTACACTGATTCGTCTTCAGTTGTCTTCTGGGGGCTGGGGTATCGTAGTGCTTAGAGTGCTTGTCTTGGGGACACAACATACCTGTGTTTGTGCAGAAGGGCATCCAGCCTTTATCCCCAAGTTTTAACATGTCTGTGTTCACCCTAATTCTAATAGGATTCATTGTGAAACATGAAACGATGCATAAGAAACTGTTTGTCCTCAGTTTCCTATTTGTGAATGTGCGGTTAGATATATTCTGTGATTGGGAACTGTATTACTTACAGAAGTTAATTTGTCTCTTTGTACATATTATCACTTGTCTCCTTCCTGTTTTTCTTTTTGTTGGTTGGCTTGGATAAAGGTTGTCATTGTTAAATGATAACATTGAACAAAGTATTTCAAATGAACTGGTAAATGAATATAAGAAAACCACAAAAACCTGGAATACAAATGAAGGTTGTCCAATAAAACCCCAATAGGTATAATTATCTATAGTGTGTATTTTTGTTACAGTAAAATAATCCCTAGACCTTCGGAGACTTCTGCCTTCATCAACTGGGGTAGTATAATTGATCATTTGTACTCTATCAGTTGAAAGAGGCATTAGTCTTCGAGAGTCTAGGGATTATTTTACTGTACTATAACTACATCAGTTGTACCACCCCAGCTAATGAAGGCAGTAGTCTCCTAAACTCTAGGAAATATATTACAGTACCATAACTATATCTGTTGTACCACTCCAGTTGATGAAGGCTTTGTTCTCCGAAAGTCTAGGGATTATTTTACCATACCAAAAATACATATTGTATATACTTATTCCTTTAGAGCTTTTCTTGGACAACAGCATTAGTAAATGATATATGATGACAACTATGACTTACAGTTTTTATATCAGATAATTCCTGGCATGTTTTATATGGTCTTTTATTGTTTTGTTATACAATACTGAGGGTATTAGCAGTAGTACTATACATGTAAACTGCATTAAACGTTTTGTTAAAGAAAACTTGTCCATCATAAGAATTTCTGATGTCAAAAACTTAGTATTAGCAGTGTATAAAACAATTTATGAGTACTAATGATAGAGTAATTTACAATTGTTGTTATATATATTTGTTACAATTTCTGTAAATTATTTAATGAACTAAAAATTCAGTCAACATCTTTTGCTCTTCTTCTACAGCAAGTTTATCTGAAACACTGCAAAATTACTTAACAATAGCACGAAAATTTTAGATTGCTCACGAATTTATATATTCAAGTATATTGTATTCGTCAACCTACATAATGTTCATACTAACTTCTTGCTGATATATATAAAGCAAATCTTCCTTTTTTTATTTTTAGACTACCTTCTCTGATGGCCCGTTCAATTGATTTGTGAGTGTTGTCCCTAACATATTGATACACCAACTTTCCAATAAAAGTAAAACTTTTCTGCTATTTATAATGCAAACTGATATCATTATTCTAATACATGCCCTTGCTTCCTTAAAAACTAGATCCCTTGCTTTCAAAAGTTAGCGTAACATTACAGTCACATATTTAAAAATATCTAGAAAAAACTCAGTGACACTATTTCATGAGCAATGAACCTGCACTGTCAGTATTACGCCAATATGTTCCCATAGGATTAAAAGGCATAGTACTTTAGTTAAATCCATTTTGAAGCTTCGATAAAACCCAGTTCAAAACATCAGCAAAATTTTTAAGCTTTCAATGACTGGCTAAAGTTTTGGGGATGCCAAAGAATCAGTGATGGCAGTAAGCAATGGCTGCTGACGAGCCGGTAACAGACCAGTGTCTGGCGCTGAATCCCATATAATCTTCTGCAGCTGTTTAAAGGAGGGATGGGCAGAACCTCCTGCTAAACCGAGTATAACAGATTCGCTGGTTGTCAGGAAAGCACCAGCGTCACGCATTCGCTCGAAAGAATACATCCTGGAAATATTCATTTGGTTGTTGGTGTCGTTCGCCATTTTATGTCATTATTATTCCTCAATTGAATGGGGATGAATGCAAACAGGTTAGAGCAGGCGAATTATGACTGGATTCCCTTCCTAACACCCCACACTGGCTTAAACACAGGTTTGTTGCTTCCTGGTTCGAGTGCTGTAACAACTGCACTACTGCAGTCCCCAGAAAAGGAAATGATTGTTTTGTACTCCTAGTGCCCGGGGAGAAACACCTATATTCCCAGCATGTTGCATGTGCCAATTAAAGGGATAGGGAAGAAAAATGCTCTAGTCAGGAGGTGATGGATCAGCATTCAAGCTCATGGCGGGGTGATAAGAAGAGCATCCAGCCTTAATCCTCCAGCTACAATCTCTACGTCCAACCACAACTGGTGTCTAACAGATACACAAAAACAAAATATTCATGCAAGTTGTTTGTGTAGATTAGAAGGAATCAGGGAAGTGATCAGTAGCAGTCTTTCCTTCTGGCTAGTACAGTGGTAACGCGCTGGTTTCGCATTCACGAGGCCAAAAGATCGGTTCCTGTCCAAGACCGAGAGTTTAAGCTGTTTACTGGCAGGTACCAGTGTGGTTGGGCACCACAGTGGGGGGTTGGGGCTTGCCCCGGCTGACGAATCCCCATCGTATTGTAATGGAAAGAAAGGTTTATTATTATTATTATTGTTAATTATTTTGATTTTTTTTTTTTTTGCATTCAATCAGACAGCCTTCCTATGTATTCAGTGGGATATGGCATGACTATAGAAAATCATCTGCTCCTTAAGAGGAGGGGGCAAGAATACCTCCTCAGCTTTCCCTTGCGTGTTGTAAAAGATGACTAAATGGGGAAGGGTGAGGGGATTGGGGATCCTCTCCATTTGTATATTTCTTCCACAAAGAGTCAAGTTTTATGCTTTGACTCAGCCATCCCTCTTATATAGCAGTGGCTTATAAAAAAAATGTGTGCTAAGGTTAATCTGCCCCAAAATGGTGAATTCAGTCTAATTATATACAGAAGCCATAATCCCTCTTATAAGGGGGTGGCAGAGTCAAAGCAAAAAGAGGTATTCTGCTTCACCAAAGTTAAGTAGGATATTACTGATCTTATTAAAGAGTAATTACCATTGTCATATAAATATGTACCAGTGGGGTCACAGTAGCTCAGTGATTAGCATGCTTGACTCAGGAAATGACAAAATCGTGTTTGAATCCATTACAGGGCGTTAGGAAGGGCATCCAGCCTAAATTCCACAGCTCATACCTATCAGCATCCACCCCTAACCGAATGGGGACTAATAGTGATACATAAAATGACAACACTCATGAATGAAAAAAAGTAATTTTAATAAATACCTGTCCACCATGGAGCGAGAGGAACAGGCATCTACCACAAGATGAACATCTAAGCCAGCATCAAGAAAATCAAGAGCAGTCTGTTGAACGCAAACATGGGATTCAATTCCACACAATACTATGGCTTTGATCTGAAATAAAAAAAAATTATATTCAGTAAAGTACAATGCAGAATTTGCCGGGGATCACAGTAGCTCAGTGTTCAGAACTCTAAATTGGAAGTGATGTGCCAGCGTTTGGTCCCGTCACGTTACTATATACATAGTATCCGAATTCGTAAATTAAAATAACACACCTCTTTATCTTTGATGATTTCCTCAATGGGAGGGAGACACATGGAAAACTTCGTTTTGTCAAAGACTGGAACATCGTGTTCTGCTACGCCCAGTTCTGGAACCGTACTGCCCAAACCTAAAGGAGAAAATGTACGCTATAATATTGCATTACGAGTAAAAGAAAAATTTTTTATTACATATTCGGGGTCAATGGTCACTGTGGCAAAGTGGTAGCATTCGGGAATTTGAAGCATCAGGTCGAGGGTTCGCAGTCTGCCACGGTATGATGTTAGGGTATTCACTCAGGGAAACTATCACACCTGCCAGAACCAAAGTCCTTCGCAAGAAGGCACCGTCCTAGCCCTTGGTAGAAAAAAGAGTAGTGTCGTAAAACCGATCGCATCACGTACTAATGTAAATCGAGAATGCAGTACCGCAGAGGATAGATGTACAAAATTTACGAGGATGAAATTCTCCTATCAGCAAGGATATCTCTTTCATTTGTTTTGTACACCATGCTGGTCATAAGAAAACGGGACTTTTTCATCCTATCATCACAAAAAAGTTTAAAGTAAAATAAAGTTTGCACTCCCAGGTAGACTTTTCAACCTTTCAGTGATATAAATCTTACAACCGATTCTCGAAAAAGTGTGACTGGAGCATAAAGACGAGCCCTTCCCAATTTCCTAAGTACCATCCTAATACCGACAGAAGAATAATGATATTTAGCACTTGATAATAAAATTAAATTAAGCTACAATCTAAATAAATTTAATGTCTACAAAAAACTAAAAAAATTTAGAATGCCCACTGTCATTTTGTACTGCATAATGTTAGAGTTAGAGAATATGGTAACAAATATGAATTAGTTATAATGTTATATGATAAGTGTAACCTATGGGGTTGCACGATATATCTGCTTTCTACAGTAACTGGAGCAAAATTACACTATCACTCTGTTTAAATATCTGATGATAATTTGCAACTTTAGCCATTCATTTCCATAAAAAACCACAAACATCCAAACCTATTCAGTGTAATAACAAAGTAAAATAAAATCTAAGCAAGCAATGTTGGGTAGTGTTTTTAACACTTTGCATATCTATATTCTCCCAATTCTGGCACTAGTTGGTTAAAAAATCTTGTCTCCTTATATAACTCAAGCGATGAGATCAGTTTCATATCACGGACTCCCATTTCTACTAAGGGTTAGGACAGTGCCTTCTTGGGAAGGACTTTGGTTTTGGCAGGTGTGATCGTTACCCTAAGTAAATGCCCTTTCTAACTTCAGACTGTGGTGGGTTGCGAACCCTCGGCCTGACGGCTCAAAGTAGAAATACAGAATAGCAAAGCTCTGCACAGCACAGTTTTATGTTCTGCAATTAGTCCACTTTCGAATGAGGGCTGGATACATACATGTTTGAGATAGGGGATTAAGGCTGGATGCTCTTCCTAACGGCCTACAGCAGGATCAAACCCGTCTTAGTTAAATCCCCACTCGCACAATCTACCACTGAGCTATTACAACCTCCATGAAATACTGACATTACTTGTTAGAATTATGGTAGACTTACACATTAATGCTACACTCAAGTCTTTGAGCAGAGGGAAAATAAATAAAATTAGTTTTCATACAAAAACAATAAGTAAAGATGATTTCTTCTTCTCTGCCATTTCATATATCATTAGTTACCATTTGAATGGGGGTGGTCAATGATATGATAGAGCAGGTGGATTAAAACTAAATGCCCATTCTAACGCCCCATGGTGCAGGTCGAACACCAGTGTCAAAGACTGCTATGCTCTAAAGGTATAGAACAACCAATATTTGTTGACAACATGACCCAAAATATAATAGTGCATCAATACGAGAATTAGTGGTAAATGTTTACTTTCACACCCCAAACTAGTGAAATGATAATACAGAACACAGAAAACTATAAAAAAGAACAATTAAAACGATCTTTTCAATTATCAGCTGGGGATGAACAATTTAACCTAATCAAAAGTAACCTAATAAAATTAATGACAGAGATTCATTCTGACAGGTGTGAGAATGTAAACATTTATCCACTTCGTTGTTATGATTCCAAATCCATGCCTTTAGGATACTGCTCCGTGCATCTGATAGGTAAACCTATTCGTGCATCTGATAGGTAAATCTATCACCTATAGTGAGTGCCCTGTGGAATCGGTCCTGACCTAACCAAATATAACAGCATAATTTTTCCCCCAGCTGGAGGGTGTGAAAGTAAACATTTACCGTATTCGAAGTTCTAATTTCAAATCCATACCTTTAGGATACTGTTCCGTGCAGATGACGGGTAAATCCAACACTTTGAAAGCCCTGAGAAGTCGGTTTGACACCTCCACGATCTGCGGAAAATACTGAATGCTATTCCTAAACTTTTCCTGCATGTCACACAACATCAAGCACGTCTGCTGAGGGACAAACTTCCCAAGTCTCCTAGGGACTCTTGCAATTGCAGATGCCATTGCTCTTTATTCGTCTATAGCCCTTGAATATACCTTGATCAACCTCCGGCCTCGAAATCAGCTGTTATCAAGTCGCGTCACCTTGAACATTGGACTCGCTGCACTCGCATGATTTTTTCTTATATAAACAAACCGATTCTTTGGATTGCTATGGAATCCAGCCTTTGCATCTGATCACTTTTTCTGTTTGTTAGGCAATTGTTTGATCACAAATTTGTGACACAAGCGTATTAAGTGACAGTAATTCCTCTTGTAAGGTAAATGGCTGAGTCAAAGCACACATATTCTCAAGATATTATTCACTTCAATCACTCATATTTAGAGCCTTGTGGACAAATGGTTATGGGTCCCAAAAGCTCCTCCCCCTTATGAGGTGAAAATCAGCTCTGGACTACCTTAAATTTAATTGCATCAAATATGAGCATATTCTGAGGACTTAAGACAATGATATTAAGTCAGTAAATAGTAATTAGAATAGCTCATTGTGAATTAATTATAATTTGCACTCTCAATACGGTCTATACTTGCTAGTTATTCACTGTGAGTGTAAAAGAGCTCTCTAAATTTATTTTACACACAGATATATATATATATATATATATATATATATATATATATATATATATATATATATATATATATATATATATATATATATATATATATATATATATATATATATATATATATATATATATGCCATTTTCCCCTTATAAGGGGGGTGGCTGAGTCAAAGGCATCATACTATTGACTCATTGGGAGGAGAAAATACAGAGGAGGGGATTCCCTGTCCCCTCGCTCTGCTCCATCTAGTCGCCTCTTACGACACGCAGGGGAACATGGAGGAAGTATTCTAGCCCCCCTCCCTTAGGAAATATATATATATATATATATATATATATATATATATATATATATATATATATATATATATATATATATATATATATATATATATATATATATATATATCTGTGTGCATACTCAAGGCTTTTGCAATATGTAAACATGTCCTTCAACCTGAAGTAATAATAATAAGTGTGAACGAGATGTGTGACACATCAGCTGGTGGACAAAAGTAGATGCCAAGAGCGTCAGTTACTTTGGCACCGTGGCGCCGGAAGGTACACTACTCGCGTCTCGCAACACAACAATACTGTGTAAATATTTATCATAGGTTGCAATTACCTTGATTGCGTTCATGGGGAAGAGCCATATGATGGTAACTCTCCGACTCTTGGTCGGTTGCTTGAGACATTGGCACTTATGTATTGCCATTTGAAGTATGTAACTATGAATTCTTTACACACTGACAATCTCCTCTATTAACGAATTCCCAGTATCAATTAGCCTTACGCCAAAGAGTGTTGTCTTATATTCTACAGAGAGGATTTATTTAAGAAGTTTCAAATTTGAGATCTCTACTTCTAGCTTCAACGTATCAAAATATTTCCATCTACCAACTCTGTCTGAGCTCCTTATTTTGCTTCAAGCGGTGGTAGAGCTAATTCAAAAGTAAGATCTCGTATACCTGTAGCAGTTATCAGTAGTATGAATATTGATGAATATTGATTATTACGTGATTCTAAGGAAAATTAGAAAAAAAATTCTATTTACTTTGCTTAAATTTATTTTTCAGTATTTTGTAATAAAAGTTCTGAATTGGAGAAACTGCTTTACACACACACACACACACACACACACACACACACACACACACACACACAGCCCCCTTTTGGAATCCGCACTTGAAAAAGCACATAGCTAAGCTTGAAAAAGTTTAAAGACATGCCACGAAACTGGTGCCAGAAATACGCAATCTCAGTTATGATGAGAGGCTGAGGGAATTAGACTTACCATCACTCGAAGCTAGAAGAGTAAGGGGGGATATGGTGACAGTCTTTAAATTCCTTCATGGTTATGATAGAGTGGATAGGGATCGATATTTCGATATGGCTGGCTCTAGAACTAGAGGTCATAGTTTGAAGCTTCGTAAGAAAACTTGTTTGCAGGATGTAAGGAAATACTTTTTCAGTGTAAGAGTAGTTAATAATTGGAATTGGCTAAGCGAGGAGGTAGTTAATGCTATCTCAATCCATAGTTTCAAGGACAAGTATGATAAGTATCACTAAGTCTAAAATGGAACCGATCAGGAGACGGGAAGATACGAGCTTTGGGCTCTTTCCCGTAAACACAATTAGGTAATCACAATTAGGTAATCACACATCCACACGAATTCGCTAAGCGAGGAGGTAGTTAATGCTATCTCAATCCATAGTTTTAAGGACAGGTATGATAAGTATCACTAAGTCTAAAATGGAACCGATCAGGAGACGGGATGATACGAGCTTTGGGCTCTTTCCCGTAAACACAATTAGGTAATCACAATTAGGTAATCACACAGATATATATATATATATATATATATATATATATATATAAATAAATATATATATATATATATATATATATATATATATATATATATATATATATATATATATATATATATATATATATATATATATATATATATATATATATATATATATATATATATATATATATATATATCCTGTATATATATATATATATATATATATATATATATATATATATATATATATATATATATATATATATATATATATATATATATATATATATATATATATATATATATATATATATATATATATATATATATATATATATATATATATATATACTATATATATATATATATATATATATATATATATATATATATATATATATATATATATATATATATATATATATATATATATATATATATATATATATATATATATATATATATATATATATATATATATATATATATATATATATATATATGTATGTATGTATGTATGTATGTGCTTAAGTCTATATTTACCTTGTGGTTATATATCGATAATTTTCTTATAGTTTTTCGTTCCGGAATCGTTCTATAGATTTTTTATAATTTTCTGTTTTCAAATGTACTCACAGCTTCAGAATTTAAAAGAGTCTAAGTGACATTTCATAAAATGCTGAGAATTAAAAAAAAAATCATTTCTTTAAAGGCATTTTTGGATGAGAAATAAAAATGACATTGCAAATATTCTCTCAGTGCTCAAGCTTGTGCAGGGACAAATATATCTTTAAAAAAAAAAAAAGTTAATAGACAAGGTCAATCAGTGACTTCCTTGTGCGTTTGACATGTCCTTGAAAATTCCTATTTCTAGTTTAATATAGAATTTGAAAAAAAAAATACACACACTAACCTTCGCAGATGTGCGCGTGTGTGTGGTTGAGTGTGCGCGTGTGTGTGCTTGATTGTGCGCGTGTCCTTGTCCATACGCGTCAAAACGAGTGCTCGAGAGAACATTTATGAAAATTATTGGACAAGTTTGGCAGTAGAAGTGTGACTTTTTTTTTTCTATTTTATTCAAGGCCTCGTCAATAATACTTTGATGAACCTGATAATAGACACATAAGGACGGACAAAAAAAAAAAATGACAGTTGGGAAATGGTTAAATGATGCAAGAATGCTCATACATACATACATATATACATACATGCATACATACATACATACATACATACCGCTTTCCCCTTTAAAGATTAGGAATTATTTCATGAAAATTTATCTCAACAGGTATTAATAAAAGTTACATCATAAGCAAAGGTACTCATATTTACTGCTTACTGTAAGCACAATACATACATACATACATACATAAATACCATACATACATACATACATACATACATACATACATACATACATACATACATACATACATACATACATACATACATATATTCACCATGACAGGTGCGGAACTTCAAGGGACAGAACGAATGAGATCTAGGGGCAAATGTATTTTAAGATTTGTCTCTGAAATGCGTATGAATCGTGTAGGGAAGGCAACATACGCTTTCTTAGCTAATATAAGAAGTGACCTTCAGGTACAGGGGAAAGGAAATGATCAGATATATTTGCGTGACTCTTGTAAGGCCTGAGTTTTAATATGCAGCCCCCTTTTGGAATTCGCCCATGAAAAAAACATTTAATTAAGTTGTAAAATGTGCAGTGACATGCCACGAAACTATTGACAGACGTACGTAATTTCAGTTGCTAGCATGGACTGAGAGAGTTAGACTTACCATCAATCGAAGCTAAAAGGATGAGAGGATATGGTAATATTAAATTTCTTTATGGTTTTGATCAAGTGGATCATAGTATGAAGCTTCGTAGGAATAGATTTTTTTTTTTTGCAGGAGTTAAAGAACTTTATATAAATTTAAATGTGAGAATTGTTGATCATTGGAATTCACTACATTCACCTTAGCAAGGTGGGAGAGAGTCGGTATTACATCACAATCTGGGGAGAACTGGCGATTAGACTAAACTTTCTTAGTTGTTCTCACGAGAATAATCATAAACTTAGTATGGCAAGAGGCGGAAAGAAAGTACGACGTCAGACCTTGTCTAACTCTCACGGTATACCGACTTCCCCGGTCGTCCATGGCAAGGTTTGGCAGATTTAGGTTAGCTTTTCCCAAATTCGTCATCATAAAACTTTTGCTTATAAATATAAATGGCAATAGATATTTCATCACCTGTCGAACATTAACGATGGACTGACCATTAAAGACAAGGGTTGTCTAAATTTCCTCAACTGCTCCCACAAGTCATCATAAACTTCAGATAAAACTGGAGAGATAACAAGTGCTACATCACTCGTTGAGAGCTGACGATATACTGATTATCTATGGCAAGGATTGGCTGAATTTGGTCAGGCATTTTCAATAGCATAAACCATAACAGGGATATTTAATAATGGGAATTGATAACGACACATGAAACGCAAAACAATCTTAATCACTTGGTATAGAAAACCAATACACTCAGAACTAATACAATGGCCCGATTTCTTAAACAGTGTAAACCTAGGATACCCTATTGTTAGTTAGCTAGACACACAAATAGATTTCATAAACGCATCTGATGCGGTTCTGTGCATGGCTAGGATCCCGTACGGGATCCTAACCAAACACAGAACCGCGTCAAATGCGTTTATGAAATCTATTTGTGTGTCTAGCTAACTAACAATAGGGTATCCTAGGTTTACACTGTTTAAGAAATCGGGCCTTTGTATTTGCTCTGAGTGTATTGGTTTCCTATGCCAAGTAATTAAATTTGCTTTGCGTTTTATGTGTCGCTATTAATCCCTATTATAGGGGTAGACACAGACAGGTTGAACCTGGGGAATTAAGGCTGAATGCCTTTACTAACGTCCCGACATGTGCTCGGGCGGGAATCTGTCAACTCCTCAGTCACGTACTCAAACTGATGCACTTGAAACATTTGATAGATAATATAAATTTATAGTGACCTTACATTTTGTTCTGCCCTTTTTCTTTTTTTTATCATGAACTTCCCTCTGCTCAAGCTCAAAAGGTCACGACGGACCAAGAGAGTTGCCTGGCCGCTGATCTGGGTCTGCCATTCCCATGAGATAAAATCAGTTCTATCAAACAACCTCTCTTACTTTGGGAACACGTCCTGGGTGGAGCTACCGCGATGTTTCGTAGATTTCTATATATGTAACAAATATAGGAAAAAACTCTGGAAGGAGTTATTTTATCATGACTTCAGTTCATGGGAAAAAATGGTTTAGAGTTTGTGACTTTTCTTATTTGCTTGTTTATTTTTTTTTATTATTCAGTGTTATCCTTGTGATTACCTAATTGTGATTACCTAATTGTGTTTACGGGAAAGAGCCCAAAGCTCGTATCCTATCCACCCAATCATGTATTTATATAATCGAAGGTGTAATTGGTAGCGCTTTGGCACACTGATTATGTGAAGTAGGCTCGAAGCCCGGACACGAGTATGAATAAGCTTCTTGTTTCACATAATGTGATTATTTGGTCACGCACACAGATGTGTATATATATATATATATATATATATATATATATATATATATATATATATATATATATATATATATATATACATATATATATATATATATATATATATATATATATATATATATATATATATATATATATATATATATATATATATATATATATATATATACACATACACACACACACAGTATATATAAGAGCCTGGTAAAAGGATTCAAGTAGAAATTACACTTGGCATTTTAATCTTAACTACAATGTTTTTATTTAATGCATAATAAAAATTCGAATATTACTAAAAACAATTATCATCAATGACTTGAATAGGAAGGAATTTTTTCTAACAGTCATCTAAAGAGTTATCATAATTTTACAGGTTTATGGACTGGAAAAAACAACTGTATTATACTGGCCGTTATATGTAAAAAAGAAAAAAAAACTTTTTAAGCTCCAGTTAAGTAAAAAAACATAGACTCATAGCTAATAGTATCTACAAAGGATTAACATTTCTTTTTCAGGTACGTTTTAGAAGACGACAATATACATCTAGCGGATTCCGCCATGTTATATAGCGTCGTTTTCTAGCGAAAAATGTCAAGCCTTCCGTCTCCTATGCTATCTAGCGACTGACATCTAGCCGAAAATGCCAGTGCTCGTCTCACCTGTGATAGAATACCTGCTTGCTATTGAACAGAAAATGATGTAAGTTTAAACTAAATAAACAATAAAAAATGCAACAAGAACAGCAACAACTACATCAACAACAACAACAA
>JAXCGZ010018955.1:75000-85000 GCA_037179515.1 Halocaridina rubra | reverse complement strand
GACAGTCCAGGACTCAAACTATGTATTCCTAAAACAACAAAATATATCAGAAAGTTTATCAAAGACAGTCCAGGACTCAAACTATGTATTCCTAAAACAACTAAATGTATCAGAAAGTTTACTACAGACAGTCCAGGACTCTAAGTATGTATTTCTCAAAGAACTAAATATATCAGAAAGTTTACCACAGACAGTCCAGGACTCAAAGTATGTATTCCTCAAAAACTAAATATATCAGAAAGTTTACCACAGACAATCGAGGACTCAATGTATGTATTCCTCAAAGAACTAAATATATAAGAAAGTTTACTACAGACAGTCCAGGACTCAAGGAACTAAACATATCAGAAAGCTTACCACAGACAGTCCAGGACTCAAAGTATGTACTCCTCAAACAACTAAATATATCAAAAAGTTTACCACAGACTAAGTATTAGGAGAATTGCAATTTCTCGTGGAAACAACATCTGACATTGTGACTGTTACAGCGTACGAGGCGATAGCTTTCTCTCTGAACTGCAGAATGCATTTATAGTCGCCAGTGAAGTTCGAATTAAATCTCCTGAAAATGAGATACGAGCGAGGCATCTGGAAGTCGTTGGCTATCACAAACACACTCGAATCTTTCTGGGCTGATTCGGGCATCTCCCAACTGGAAAAAAGAAAAAAAGAAAATATTATAGAGTAAATATTCCTTTTTCATGAATAATTTAGAACATATGTATATTTCACTTGGTTCAGTCCCAGTATAAGCACCGGATGTAGCTCAATCCTACACTAAACACCTGCGTTCAGCCTCATTCCTAAATCAAGAACTTTGCAAGGAGCTGATAATAGAATCGTGTTGAATGGAAATTTCATTGTTAGGGTGGAATAGATAAGGTTAACCTAACCTAACCTTTTCTCACATCAAACATCTGCTTTATTTTTTTTTTTTGCTTCAGTCTCAGATTAAGCACCTCAAGATGAAATATGATGCCTATTCTGGGAATGGTGCCATCATTGTCATTTCAGAGACTAATATGGCTTTAAATCCTTTTTCCAGATCTTGTTTCTTTACCTTCGTAGTTAAGTCCATTAAAATGTGATCTGTTTTAAGTCACGGACTCTCTTTTTCTACTAAGGATTTGCTAATCTCAGAACTTGACCGGCCGGAAACTAGACCTGACGCCTCAAAGTCGCGGAAGCTACCACTTTGCCTCGGCGACCACTCTAAATTGTATCTACATCATTTCAAATCTCAATTTCCTTTTGAATTAATCTTAGATAAAGCTTAGATTTTTCATCTCCGCAATAGCTCAGTGGTGAAGCTCACGAGTCGGGAAATGATGACCCTGACAAACGAGAGTTTGAGTCCACCGCGGGGAGCTAAGAAGGGCATCTAGCCTCAGTCCCCCGGTTCCAACCTGTCTGTGTCCTTTCCCATTCAATAAAATGTGGACTGATCTTAACACACTGAGCAGTGATCTTTTTTTTTTTTTTTTTTACGGGATAAAACTCCCAAGTCAAAACTAACGAGGGAGAAAGTTCGCCGCGGGGCGTTATTAAGGCATCCAACCTTAATTCCCCAGCTCCAGCCTGTCTGTATCCATCCCTGTTTGAATGGAAGCCAAGTGTGACGTTAAAAATGGTAAAAACATATCGCCTTCATACAAGCTAGAAAGACTTGGTTGAAATAAACCAGGCCAACTTCTCAAGGCCGTAACACAGCGAAACCTATTATCAAATCGACCTGACATGACGAAATTAACCCTACAGGCAATTCTAAGTAACAATAATGCGAAATAAAATTCTAGTGGGCCGCAATGGCACGATGGTAGAGCGCGCAAGTAGGAAAGTGGTGAGCTTGATATTAGTGAGTTCGATCTCACCGCGGGGCGTTGGAGTGGACATCTATCTTTCTTTCCCCTGCTCTGATATGTCTGCGTCCACCCCAGTTCGAATTGGAAGTAATTTTGACACTAAAACTATAACCAAAATTAATGCGAAAGGCCAAAAAAAAAAAAAAAAAAAAATAGTATTCACATATAGCGTTTTATGAGTAGGTGTTGTTCTAAATATTTAACAAACATAAAAGACACGTAAGCGCGTTAGAGTTTTATGAAAGTTTTTACTTAATGCAGAGACTATAACCTACTCATGAGTAATATTAGTTTTATTTGTTTATTTTTCTTTGAGAAAGAAAGATTAATGTTCTAATTGTTTAAGCTTTAAATAAATACTTAATGAGAAAGTCTTGTGATTTTTTCACTGCCGAGAATATAAGATTTGTCCATGCATGGCGGACATTGTTTTCATTAATAATTTTTTTTTTTCTTAGAACGCATAAAAGAGGCTGTATATAATTAAGGCTTTAATGACTGACTGACTGATTGACTGACTGACTGACTAAATAAATGAATAACATACTGCTCATTTCTCCTCAGGCAGAATTTTCCCTGTTTGGGAGGATCGGGAGGCCGGGAAACGAACACCCAGTGATAGTATTTCCCAACGAACTCTTCCGAGAAACAAGTTCATATCGCCATGCACCATCGAGTCTAGATGATTGCATTCTCTTTTTCTGTTTCATTTTCTAGATAGAAATCAGGAAATTGTTCTGTTTTTTTCTTTCTTTTTCAACGCGACGTCATATTCTCTCTGAGGGTACGAGAGGGTCACAATTGTTACAAACGAAACGATATTTAAAAGATTAATAATGAGGCAGCTGTTCTCAACTTACGATGATTGCGTTTTGCTTTGGTTTCCGAGACGGAATATCCTCGTTGTAGGTAGCAAGGTGGTCGCAATTGTTATGAATGAAGCAGCAAGATTACTATTCAAGGAGGGAGGGATTGCCAGCCACTCTCTCTTCCTATCTCCTTAACGTGGCTCTTACGAAACGCAAATAACACAATTATGGAGTCTTTGCTCTCACACCACCAGCAATATTTCTGTTCGTTGGCTCTTAAGGGGGGTTTACACGGTCAAACAGATCGTTGAACGAGGTTCGACAGACAAGTGTTTGAAGTGATGTTCGAGCGTGTGAACGGGGAATTTGGTTGTCGAACACGTTTGTCGAATGGGTTCGACAACCAAGGTGGTATTCTTTCTCCTCCGCCATCTGGAATAACTTATGCCAAGAGAAACAGAAATGGGGAGTGTTGTGACTTGTCATATGTGAAGGGATAATAAAAACCGAGTAACGGAAATAACATCACTTACTCGATGTAGTAATCCCAGTAATGCTTGTTATCGTTGATTTCAACATCAGGAGCTTCGCAGAACACGTAACCACACTCTTTGAAAGGAACGATTAGCTTTCCACTCGTCTGAAAAGAAGAAGAAAAAAAAACATTCATGCGTACATTACACAGTTTCATGTGTCACAATTAGTCCTCACTCGGATGTGGGAGGACAAAGACATGTTGGAGCTGGGGGATTAAGGCTGGATGCCATTTCTAACGCCCTGCGGTGGAGTCATACCAGCGTGGGTCACTTCTCGACTCGCTCGCTGTACCACTTGACTATCGAGGTACATCATGCATGGATGGATTCGGTTTTACGTCACGAACTCCCTTTTCTACTAAGGGCTAGGACGGTTGCCTTCATACGAAGGACTTGTTTTGGCAGATGTAATCGTTACCCTGAGTGTATGCCCTTACTAACCTCAGGCATTCATATATAAACAATGGCATTAATCCTCTTATAATGGGTGTGGTGGAGTCAAAGCACACAACTATTCAATAGGAAAGTATTTCATCATATCATAAGATTTTAGCTACTAGGGGATATAGGGTCACCACAGTTCCCCCCCCTCTACGGCAATGCTTGGGTTATCCACAGTGTAAGTAGGTAAAAGTATTCTGCTGTAATAACGACCATATTCTCTCTCTCTCTCTCTCTCTCTCTCTCTCTCTCTCTCTCTCTCTCTCTCTCTCTCTCTCTCTCTCTCTCTCTCTCGTGAAAATGTATATAACGAGAGAATATTGAACAATTTATAACACACACACACACACGGGAAGATACGAGCTTTGGGCTCTTTCCCGTAAACACAATGTAAGTAGGTAAAAGTATTCTGCTGTAATAACGACCATATTCTCTCTCTCTCTCTCTCTCTCTCTCTCCTCTCTCTCTCTCTCTCTCCTCTCTCTCTCTCTCTCTCGTGAAAATGTATATAACGAGAGAATATTGAACAATTTATAACACACACACACGGGAAGATACGAGCTTTGGGCTCTTTCCCGTAAACACAATTAGGTAATCACTCTCACACACACACACACACACACACACACACACACACACACACACACACACACACACACACACACACACACACACACACACACACACAGACTGTGATCCTGAATAAAATAACATCAATTGATAAGAAACAAGATGAGGAATAAATTACGAAATTCAACAACAAAATAAATAATCATAAAAATGCATTATTACAATTTCAAATCACTACAGTCCAGTAAGGCATTAAAAAAAGGTTCTACACAATGATCTCCTAAACAATAAGCAAAACAAGATTGTTTTTAAGAAATTATGATAGTCATAGTCATAGTCATAGATTTTATTGCCAAATATTCGGTATATATACAGGAATAAATATGTACATTATATTCCAAGGCACTAACCTGCTGAGCAAGAGCTCTTTGGCAGGCAGTTTAATATACATTTCACATATTTTAAAGTATGACGGCAATAGTTAACAAAAGCTCCAATATAGCAATCTCATACTTATCTTGTATTAAAACAAAACAGTAGCCTGACCTTAACTTGGACATATTGATGCACCAATACTGTATTAATTATTATTCAACAGCTGCTTGACTTTGCCTAGTAAATAAATGCTGTTTGAGTTTCTTTTAAAATAAAGTTATGCCAGTTATTGTTTTTAAATCTTCTGGTAATGCATTCCAACATTTTGGGCCTAAACAGTGAATAGAAAATTTGTACAAGGTTGTTCTCGGCTGTGGACATATCAAATTTATATTGTTACCTCTGGTTCCATGGTTGTGTTGAATAAATCTAAATAATTTTCTGTTATCATTAACATTACTATGTATAATAATAAGACAGAAATATTGTATCAAGTAATTAAATTTAAGCAAGTTTAGCTCCTTGAATAAAGAGGAAGTTGAGTCATATTTTGATGGATCGAATTGTTATAATAGTATTTACATTCAGCATAATATAGTAGATATTATTATAATTTCAAAAGCTGATCGGTTCTACGTCACGAACTCACTTTTCTACTAAGGGCTGGGACGGTGGCTGCTTGCGAAGGACTTTGGTTTTGGGCAAGTGTGACCGTTACCCTGAAGGGATACCCTTTCGAACCTCAGACCGTGGCGGGCCGCGATCCCTCGACCTGACGAATCAAGTCTCGAGTTTTGCCACTTAGCCACGGTTGCTGTAAGGTCTTAATTACAGACCTTTAACTATGACCCCTTTTATAGCCACCGTGATCTGAGTGTAGAGAAGGCATTCACTCAGGGTAACGCCACACTTGCCAAAACTAAAGTCCCTCGCAAAGAGACACCATCTTAGCCCTTAATATAAAAGTGAATCCATGACGTAAAACCAATTACATCCCATCACAGACTATGACCCTTTTAAGAAGCAGGAAAGATTAATTGCATAATGAAATTAAGATAGATTGAAGGAGGAGGAGTCAAAAGCCATTGGCTAATGACACATTTCAAAGAGTGCCACTGAACACCTAATAGATTGGCACTGAGTGTAGTCCATGCCATAAGTTCTTTTTTTTTCATGATTGTGACACCAGGCCGGGCAAAAAAAAAAAAAAAAATCTACTCTCATCAGGCCTGGGTACGAAGAAAACATAGAGAGAACCAAAGATCGGGAGTGTATTGTGACTTGTCAGATGTGAAGGGATTTATAAGACATGTGCAACGAATATCCAAGATATTCGGTGTTGATGTAGGCATAGAAAGAGAACCGTTTCTGAAGGAAGACTTAACATCGAACTGTCCTGGATTAATTTAAGAAGTCAGTCTATGATCCCTTAACCAGCAAATAATACTGAAAAGGTTAGAGAACTATACGAGGAAATCAGAGATTCTTTAAGTTATACAGATTTCCTAAAAGGTCTTTTATAAAAAACTCAATCAAAGGCAAAATAAATGTTGAATGAAATAATTTAAGAATGATAAACTACATGTAATTACTTACTGAACAAATTCCGTTACTGGGATTTGATTTTTTTATAGGTCCTAAGTCATCGATTAGGTTAGGTTGGGTTAAGTTAGGTTAGGTTAGATTATTTGTAATTAAGCTGTTTATATATATAAATTATTTTGTGTAAAGTCAGGTTCCAAGTCTTCATGAATTCCCAAAATAGTTTACATAAATTACGATGGTGAAGACAACTAGAAAACCGTTTCCTAAAGGTGTGACGCAACAGGATTTTACCGACAGGGGTGTTTTCTATGACGTAATCAAAGACGTTCTGTCAAACTCACTGGAATCCTTTCTTAGAGAAATTATGCTGCAATCTACAATCTACGTCACTGACTAAGTTTTTCGTTTAAGTTCTACAAGAACTGGAACGATTCCAGCACACACTATTCCAGGGATAATGGATTTTTGTTATGTTACATAAACACTGGGAAGCATTTTGATGTTTTTATTGCTTATTTTGGGAAAATGTGTTGGAAATGTGTTGAAAGACTAAGAATATATATGTGTGGAAAGGAATGATGTTCTTACTTCTGATATAAGTTCTGGAAATCCTACAGGTGAGGAAAGATAGAAATATATATATACAGGTACATATTCTGACCAATTACTTCATGACATAGAAATAAGGAAATGCTATGTATAGAAACATGTCTTTTTTTTTTTATTTTCGATATGAATTCTGAAAATCAATTAGTTGAATAAATACAGGGATATATATAAAAACACGTATTCTGACCTTTAATTTCTTTATTATAGAGTAAAAGAATATGTCTTAAAACACCACATGATGTAACGTGTTGCAACGTATTCTGTTACTTTAACTACATAATGTGAACCATACTCGTATAATAATGATATTTATTTTGAGTCACGTACTAAAAAGACTACAAGAAAATGTACATGGAAACGTATTCCGTTTTCTTATTTATTAATGTCAACTCTGGGTAGACAATTACTAAAAGAATATGGAAATACATATACAGAGACGTATTCTGATATTCCTATTTCTTAATATGTAATCAGGGGAATGTATATTGAAAGAAAATGGAAAAAATATGCGTAGAGACGCATTCTGTCATATTAATTCTTGATGTGATCTCTGGAGAAACCATTAGTAAGAGACTACACACACACACACATGTACACACTTACAAACAAATGCGCATTTTAAAACTTCAATCATTTGTTATGGAAGCAGAAGAAAATGTGTCGAATAACTTTAGGAAAGAAAGTGTAAAATACGTATTCTGGTGATGTCTGAGAATATGGAAGAAATGACCCAGATGAGTCTCTAGGAAAATTTGATCCATCTACATGTTTATATCTATATACGGACACACACACATACTCTCTCTCTCTCTCTCTCTCTCTCTCTCTCTCTCTCTCTCTCTCTCTCTCTCTCTCTCTCTCTATATATATATATATATATATATATATATATATATATATATATACACATATACATATATAAATACATACATATACAGCTACGTATTCTAAGTTTCTTCCTTTGATCTAATGTCTATGAATAATTGCTTTAAAAATATAAGGATATATTAATGTTAAAGTATTCTGACATCTTAATTTCTTAGTAAAAACCTTAAAAGATTTACATGAAATGATAAAGAATATGATGAAAAATACGTACAGCATCCTACGCCTGTGATTTAGTCATAATAAGAAATAAAGTTAGGAAAATGCAGTAAAATATGTAATAAAACGTATTCTGATACTTTAGATATTTTAATAGGAAATTTTTGGGAGGGTTAAAATGAAAAAAAAAAAAAAACTGACATAATCTTGTATTCATTTGTTTTAATGATTAACAACAGGACGTGGCAAAAAAAGAAAAAAAATCTTCCCTCACCTGGCCTGGGCACGAAGAAAACAAAAAGAAAAACAGAGATGGGGAGTATTGTGACTTGTCAGATGTGAAGGGATAATAAGAGATGTATAACGAATATCCAAGAATATTAGGTCTTGATGCAGGGATAGAAAGAGAACCGTAATTGAAGGACGACTTAACATCGAACTATTCTGGACAGTCTTATTTAAGTCTACAAGAGCCTTCAGCTGTAGTATTGCAACGGGCGATTGTGCCATGGGTCAACCTACTATGTTACTGATTAATTAGAATAACAAGCAATGAGAAACTCAGTAAGCTACTACTACTACTACTACTACTACTACTACTACTACTACTACTACTACATTTTGCTGGTATTAATTCTGGTTTTGTACAGAATATTTGCACAGTGTGTGCATACAGAGTAGTTGTACAAAATCATCCACACAGAATTTCAGCAACAATGAAAAAGTGTCACGCTCAGGTGCTTTGTAAATTTATTGTAGGAGGCATTTCTTGCAACACACACACACACACACACACACACACACACACACACACACACACACACACACACACACACACACACACACACACACACACACACACACACACACACACACACACAATAGAAATCATAGTTTGAAGCTTCGTAAGAAAACTTCTTGTCAGGATAGTACTTTTTTATGTGTAACAATAATTGATGGCTGGAATTCGCTAAGCGAGGAGGTAGTTAATGCTAACTCAATGCTTAATTTTAAGGACAAGTATAAGTATCATTGAGCATAAAAATGGAGACGACCAGGAGACGGGGATGAGCACATGGCTCTTGCCCGTATGCACAGTTAGGGAGATGCAATTAGGTAAATACACACACACAAACACACACTGACAAACACACACACATACACACTATATGCATTCATAGTTTTAAGAAAAGATATGATAATTATCGGTGAGTTAAAAAAAAATACTGTACCAGGAAACGGGGAGCTACGTCCATAAATCTTTTTCCTGTGCTCAAAATTAAGAAAGTATTATTTGGTAAAATACACACACACACACACACACACACACACACACACACACACACACACACACACACACACACACACACACACATATATTTACCTCTTTGGCATTCGGCGATAGTTTTATTTTTAATAATCCTGAATCGGTAACCAAAGCTCGACCGATTTGATAACACGCTATGAAGACCATGAATTTGAAGAGACACATTATTTATATATTTTTTCTTGGCTCTGTTTATCGTAATTTCATCAGCTGTGTCTGTGTTTCCTCGATGTTTTATGTTTCTTTATCACGCATAAGTTTTTTTCAGGGTTTTATTTGTGAAAGGGCATATTAATTACGATTTTAAATTGATGTTTTTCACATGAAAAACAGCTTTTAGTTCACTTTCACGAATCTCGTTCCACGGGACGGTCCCACATCCGTACACTTCCCACCTCTAAGACAGACTGAAATATATAATTCTGTGATGGTTTCATCTCTCTCTCTCTCTCTCTCTCTCTCTCTCTCTCTCTCTCTCTCTCTCTCTCTCTCTCTCTCTCTCTCTCTCTCTCTCCTCTCTCTCTCTCTCTCTCTCTCAGAGCATTCAAAGTTGCCATGTATTCAATTCCGAAATTAATTTTTTCATTCATATATCACACAATTTCATCTTATATTGCAATTTTTGGAAAAAAATATAGGATATAGAGTCTTGTTCATATCATAAAAAAGAATTTTTGATCATAAAATAAGCTTAAATTCTCATTAAAAAATGAATAAAAAATAATGATTTCGCTCAGCGTTTAAAGTTACCACGCATTCATTTTCAAAATATTATTTTTTTTTCATTTTAAGCATCCATTTTTTTTTAATTCTAAACATCCAGAAAGTTTCATTTATTTTCGCACTTTTTGAAAAGTTTTATAATGTCTGAAAGTCTTCGTG
>JAXCGZ010018955.1:45000-70000 GCA_037179515.1 Halocaridina rubra | reverse complement strand
TCTTCAACACCGACACCATCACTAAAGTCACCATCAATAAAATCTGAAGACACTAATCACCTGGTAACTCCATAATTCAGACATGAGGTCCACTGACATCGCATGAAATCGCAAATTAATATTATATGTATTGAAATATTAGATCCAAATATTTTTTCAGTATACATTCCTGCATGTCTGTGTCAACTCCCCATTCGAATGGGGATGAACAGTATTGCAGAACGAATAATAATAACAACATTTCTTATGAGACAGAGTTTATAAACATACATATATCTACATAGTCATATTTCCCCTTGTAAGGGGGAGGCCGAGCCAAGAAACACGCATTCACCATGATCCACACATACCTGCAATACTCTTCTTAGCTCCTTGGGGATAAACTTAATTGTGCTATGTATGTAGGTGATCCAGTCACCTGCGTGGTATGACCTGCTTGTCTGTGAGTAATTCTCTCTGTAATTCAACTAATTGCATTAATTAATTAGTCTCTCCATTCTGTTGTCAAAAATTTTCTATCACTGGAGAGTAAAAAAATATTATTATTTATGATTATTTTGCTTGGATAGGACACTCGTCCAGGGAAGTGATAAACCCCTGCTCAAGGTCACCGCTGAGCGTTAGGAAGAGTATCCAACCTGAATCCCCAATTATAGCTCCAAAATATCAGTATCCACCCAATATTTAATTGGGGACCAGTTGTGATACAGGAAACGTTGTTATTTATACGTATAATGTGTTTATCTTTCAGATGAAAAGAGATTGAATATGATGAACGAACAGCTTTGACATATAGCTTAGTTAATCCTAGAACTATTTAAATAGTTATATATTTATATAGTACTTTCTATATAAAGAAAATGGTACCCAACACTATAGAGACTTGGACTGCCATGTGACAATTAAAAATTCAAGAGAATTTCAGCCTAATTTTTTTTATGAGTGCGACACTGGAACAGGCAAGAAAATTGCCCTCACAAGGCCCGGGTACGAAGAAAACATCAAGACGATAAAAAGTAGAAGGTTAAGGACAAGGCAGAAATAAGGGAATGATACACACTAGGCCAAGAACAGGCTGAAAGAATAGAGGAGAGAATAGCTTAAAAAGACAAATATGAAGAGTATTTAAAATGCTTGATCTGAGAAAAGAGAGGCACAATTTAAAGATGGCGTTGGGTGTGGGAAGTGTGAGTTGAAATTGGTTTCCTCAAACTTAAAATTTATTCTTCTTGACAGTCTTTTTGGCTTCTTTGATTAAGCAAAAATGCCTCATACGCCAAGAAAGGCTCTGAAGATAACGACGGAGATTGATATCCACGCGGTAAGTATTGCATCATATTATTCTTAGATTAGTTTGGTGTAATCTTGAATATCTCAGCTTCGCAGAGCACATCTCTGGAGGTTCCATGGCCGCTTCGAGAGATAGTTATGTATAGATCTATCTTTACTGAGAGCAAGTCCATACCGCTAGACTGACATTGCTGTAGCAAGCACAGCATAAGATGTTTTTCGGCCATCATCCTTGAAGTTTCAAGGCTTTAATGTTTTTGTCTCTTTTATTTTCCAATTTTGATATTATTCATGACACACTTCATATTTCTTAGTTTTCTTAATCCAAATACGCTTTGATAGCTGAGGATGATTTCATTAATGTCTCATCATCAGGAACAGGATTACTTGTTAATGTATTTCACTTTCCAGGTGTCCTGCCCCGGTGTCTGGTTACCTGGAAGAGGCCGATGTTCACTCTCCGTGTGCCTTCTCGGGTTTCATACCCGTACAAATAAGCTTCCTCCAGTCTTCCCTTTGTTATTTCATGAAAAATTCAAGTTTGAAAGAGTAAGTCATAGTTTTTTAATGTAGTCTTGCGAGGCAGTATTACAATATGACCTCGTAAAACCCAGTCCAAGTCTTACTAAGCTATTGTTGCTTGAGGAAATGTCTTCTCTTAGAGATTTATAACGGGGCATTGTGCAATGGACGAAAAATTCAGATTTGAAAGCGCGAGTCATAATTTTTAATGTAGTCTCACCTTTCTGCACACACGTTGCTTTCTTGTAAGAGACTCTTCTCTCATGGCCATTAAGCACAGGACAAAAAAGTTCAAATTTGGTAAGAGTGAGTCATAAGTTTTAATGTAGTCTCACATGGTAATACCGCAACATCCATTCGTATAATTTTGTGTAAATCTTCCACACATATTGTTTTCTTGAGAGAATATTTTTTTTTTATTAGAGTTCTATATTATTAAACTGAACAAAGAGAAAATAGGTCCTGAAAGGCCAATCATCCTTTGCAGACGTTTGTAGGTGTCAACAATTTAAGCGTGCTGGAACGAGTGCTGGAAGCGGAGACGGTCTATCTGGAACTCGTCCAGGAGGAAACATCAGGAGAAGCTGTTCTGGCCGTGTTCGAGTCATCAGTACGAGACCTCCTCTTTCCAAGGCCCGCTGAAAAACTCTCTTATTCTGGAGTAGACCTGGATTTACTCATGGAACCAACGAGAGACTTTCCAGTAAGTTATGGAATAATTCTCAGTACCACTGAGAGATTATTTCTTCTTGTAAACGATTTTCTTGTAAGGTTACCTCTGAGAGAGTCTTCAGGCGATTCCAAAAGACGCTGTTCGTAATCAGGGATTTAGTGGTAGATTGCATGAGTCAGAAAGCAGCTAAGGGGATCCAATCCCACCGCTGGGCGTTAGGAAGAACATGCAGACTCAATCCCCATAGCTCCAATATGTCTAGTGGTAGATTGCATGAGTCGGAAAGCAGCTAAGGGGATCCAATCCCACCGCTGGGCGTTAGGAAGGACATGCAGACTCAATCCCTCCAGCTCCAATATGTCTAGTGGTAGATTGCATGAGTCAGAAAGCAGCTAAGGTGATCCAATCCCACCGCTGGGTGTTAGGAAGGACATGCAGACTTAATCTCTCAATCTCAAATATGTTTGAATGCACCTCCATACGAATGGAGGATTAACTGTGACAATTAAACTGTACATTTAAATATTGTCTGAAATTAGGCTCTTGTTCCTACCAGAGCCAATATCAATTACTGGCTCAACCTCGAGTTGAGCCAGTTTTGAAGTAATTAATATTGAAATAGCCTCCATGAAGGATAGACTATTACTTCCATGAGCCAATTTGAAAGCTCCTCCTCTTTAACTGCCAATTTCTTCTCATTCAAGGGCATCATATCACCAAAGATCGAAGTGTCAACAAGAACCAGTGTCAGCGAAACGCGAACTCCTCTCCACCAGTGCGAGCAAGACACTGTCAGTTTCGGCCACGTGCAAAATAAAATTCCAAAGGTGGGCTAAAGCAGTTCAATTGTGCAGTAGAATTGCAATACTTTAATTAGAATCTAAGTGAAAAATTGATAAGTATGTTTCAGCATTGTCATTTGATCGAATGTTATGGCACAAGGACTCTTAAATCTAGAAATGTTGTCTATATTGAAAGGCTGTGTATCGCTCCAAGTCTCCCGATGACGGAAGGATGGCAGACGAAGGAAATTCGAGTGAAGGAAATCCAGGAGGGGGAGGAGGAGGTGGTGGTGGTGGCGGCGGAGGAGGAGGGGGAGGGGGACAGATAGGAGGAAGTGGAGCAAGGTCCACTCCAGGCCATGATGATGTTGAACATGTTCCCTTTCAGCAAAGGAGTCCAAGACATGGTATTGAAATTTGAGACTCGATTTGTTTTATTTTTTAACATACATACATACATACATACATACATACATACATACATACATACATACATACATACATACATACATACATACTCTTTCCATTTTAGCGGAAATATAACCAGGTTTGCATTCATGCCAAGAACATATAATTATGTATGGAATATGTATATTACATATAATTATGTATGGAATATGTATATTAATCTCTCTCTAAATAGGTGAGAGCAGTCGTTCGGCCGTTAAGGAAGAAGGTTCGAAGCCAAGATTTGTCTACCGAAGAGCGGACGACGATCTTTTATCACGGATTCCTACCTCACCCACCCGCAATAATAACAAGTAACTATATTATTAATTATTTTTACTATTATTATTATTATTATTATTATTATTATTATTATTATTATTATTATTATTATTATTATTATTATTATTATTATTATTATTATTATTATTATTATTATTATTATTACTATTACTACTACTACTACTATTATTATTATTATTATTATTATTATTATTATTATTATTATTATTATTATTACAGATATGTTGGTATTAAAAGCCGTTATCTATCCAGGAGTACAGGGAATTTATCTGACTTACCTCGTACATCGATCCCCAGCAGGTATGAAGAATTTATTATTAAATAAATGAGCGAATGAATAATAGAGTCGATCAATTGATCCCTTCAGTCAGTCAGCTGAACAATCAACAACGAATGAATAATTGAGCAAGCAATCTATCTATCTATGTTTCTATCTAACTATCTATCTATCTATCTATCTATCTATCTATCTATCTATCTATCTATCTATCTATCTATCTATCTATCTATCTATCAGTTTTTTTTATTCATTTATTTATTTTATTTTTTTATTTTTTATTATTCTTAATTTTTTTTTTTATTACCTAATTGTGCTTACGGGAAAGAGCCCCCAAGCTCGTAACTTCCCGTCTCCTGGTCGGTTCCATTTTGTACTTACTGATAATTATCATAGTTTTCCTTAAAACTATGGATTAAGTTAGAATTACCTACTTCTTCGCTTAGCGAATTCCAATTATCAACTACTCTTACACTCAAAAGTACTTCCTTACATCCTGCAAAGAAGTTTTCTTACGAAGCTCCAAACCATGACCTCTAGTTACAATGCCAGATATATCAAAATATCGATCCCTATCCACTCTATCATAGCCATGAAGGAATTTAAAAACCATCACTATATCCCCCTCATTCTTCTAAATTACAGTGATGGTAAGTCTAATTCCCTCAGCCTCTCATCATAACTGAGATTGCGTATTTCTGGCACCAGTTTCGTGGCATGCCTCTGAACTTTTTCCAGCCCTCAAATGGGGGCTGCATATTCAAGCTTTGGCCTCACATAGGTTATATAAATATTTCTGATCATTTCCTTATCCATGTGCCTGAAGGCTACCCTTGCATTTGTTAAGAAAGCATATGCTGCCCTTACTATGCCATTTATATGCATTTCTGGAGACAAATCGGCCGGTATGTTTACTCCTAGATCTCTATCATTCTCTGTCTCTTGAAGTTCTGCTCCTGCCATTGAGTAGTCAAGCTTGGGCCTTCTTGAACTTGTACCCATTCTCGTTGCCTTGCATTTTGAAGAACTGAATTTCATTAGCCACTTTCTTGACCACTCATGCAGACTATTTAGATCTCCCTGAAGTTCTCTACCATTGTTCTCGTTTCTTACTTTCTTTACAATTTTTGCATCATCTGCAAACATAATCATGAATAAATTTACAGACTCTGGTAGGTCATTTACATTTACAAGAAACAAAATTGCCCCTAAAACTGAACCCTGTGGAACTCCACTAATAACTCTTTTCCATTCAGACACTGAGTGTTTTACTCTAATCCTATGATCTCTTCCTTCTAAGTAAGTGTTTATCCATTCCAAAACATTTCCACCTATTCTCGCCATTGCTTGCAGCTACTTAATAAGTCTCCCGTGTGGGAAAGTGTCAAATGCTTTCTGGAAGTCTAAGAATATGCAATCTGCCTCATCATAACATTCTAATAAGTTTGTTATTGTTGATCCACCTTCTCTGAAGCCATGTTGTCTCACTGTCAAAGCGTTGAAGGATTCCAAGTTAAGAGAGATATGTATTTCCTTAATAACGTCTCCATAACTTTGCTAATCAATCTGGTCAAGGAAACAGGTCTTTACTTTAGAGCTGCATTTTTTCCTTCCCTTTTTGAAGATATGTACTGCGTTCGCTTGTTTCCAGCATCTTGGAGGCTCCCCTGACTCCAGCGACTTTTCAGATATGATACTCAGTGCCGCTGATATTGATTTAGCGCATTCCTTAAGTACATAAGGGGATATATAATCAGGATCTGTAGCCTTTTGTGCATCTAGCTCCATCAGCGCTTTGCATACCTCTGTGACAGAAAATATTATGTTCTATAATGCCGGCCCATGACCTTCTATCTCTGCAATCTGAGGGGGTGGGGTGATTTCTGCTGTAAATACTGACTGAAATTCCTTGTTCAATTCTTCACAGATCTCTTCATCCATCTCAGCAATACCTGCATCAGCTTTCTTTAGCTTTAAAACCTGTCCTAGCACCTCCAGTTTTCCTCTGATAAAGCTGTGGAAAAGTTAGGAATTTTCATTAACCTTCCTGGTGATATCCCTTTCATAGTCTCTCTCTGCCTCTCTTCGATTACTTTGGTAACCATTTCTGTCTGTCTGTCTGTTTGTCTGTCTGTCTATCTGCTTGTATGTCTGTTTATCCATTTGTATGTCTGTCTGACTGTTTCTTTGTATGCATATATATATATATATATATATATATATATATATATATATATATATATATATATATATATATATATATATATATATATATATATATATATATATATATATATATATATATATATATATATATATATATATATATATATATATATATATATATATATATATGCATGTATATATTCTTTATGACGGGGGCATAGAATTCTTCACTGGTATTCTTTGTGTGTCGTAGTAGGCAACTAAAGGGGATACCCTCGGTGATGGTGAGAAGAATTTGCATGTGACCAAAAAAATGATGCTTATTGATGTGATATATCATATTTCTCAGAGAAAAATATAGATTTTTAATAAATTTCTAGTTAATAAGATATAAATTATAGACATTTAGGGAATGAATGAATTATACCAGAGAATAGAACGTCTCAGAGATTGAAAAAATAAAAAGGTGGCTATAAGAAAAATACATAAGTTTTTCATCAATTTTACGTTTTCTATGATTTTCTATTAAAGAAAATTAATAGTGTTTAACATAAACTAATATAAATCTTAACACGCCTTAAATGATCAGAAAAACATGGTGATAAACAAATTGAACCGTATAAAATGAGTATAATTTCGCATAGCCCAACCGAACAGATTAGTAAATCAACTAGTTATGTACGCATGTATAGAGTGCATGTGTGTAGACTTAGAAGATATAAACTAAAACCAAAATCAATCTATGCCTTACCAAGACTCGTATGTACGGACATATATCTAGCTGCAGATGTGTAGCATATTATAACTAGTATAAAATAATAATATAATTTTATTTGCCGCAGGTAAGCACGATATATACATCCGGTAAACTGCAGATATGTATCACACTATTTATAAATAAACTATAATCGCGGGCTTGATCTCACCGCGGGGCGTCTGGAAGAGCATCCAACTATTATTTCCCCAGCTCCTGCATGTCTCTGCTCATCCCCATTAGAATGAAGAACACGTGCATACGTACACATGTTAAGCTGCAAATGTGCAGCATATTAGCAACTGAAAACCATAACTTAATCGTACGTAACTTAGCCAAAGATGTCTATACGAGCTTGTGGCTCTTTCCCGTGAGCACAATTAGGTAGGAGTATTGACGTACATATAACGACTCCTAACCTAACCATTCTTGATACACGTAAGACATACATACATATATATATATATATATATATATATATATATATATATATATATATATATATATATATATATATATATATATATATATATATATATATATATATATATATATATATACAAATTCCAAATTCATATTCCCCCCTTACTTTCAACTATTTCTTAATATTTATCCTAAAGTGGTCACCGTGGTTGAGTGGTAATGCTCGCGACTTTAATGCGTCATGTCGAGGTTTCGCGGCCCCCACAGTCTAAGGTCAGAGAGGGAGTTCACTCAAGGTAGCGGTCACACTTGCCAAAACACATAGTGCCTCGTAAGAAGGGACCGTCCTAGCCCTTAGAAGAAAAAGGGAGTCCGTGACATAAAACCGGTCACTTAATATTCATCCCAAAGGGGACCTCGAGTAGCCGTGTTGTCTCCGTGCTTGACTCCGGAGTCCGGATTTGTCAAACCTACATTCGAAACCACCGATGGATGGGATTCGGTTTTACGTCACGAACTCCCTCTTCTACTAAGGGCTAGGACGGTTGCCTTCTTACGAAGGAATTGTTTTGGCAGATGTAATCGTTACCCTGAGTGTATGCCCTTACTAACCTCAGTCCGTGACGGGGCGCGAACCCTCGACCGAGCAGCGGTTAAAAGGGCAACCAGTCTTCATTCACCTAGCCACATTTTCTCAAGGCTCAATTGATCCACTGATAGGTTGAAAAGCCTACCTGGAGGTGGGATTTTTTTTTTTTAATTCAACCTAAAACTGATCTATTCATTCTTAGATATGGAGGCCGACACCACAGACATACAGGGGGCGGAGGAGGAGGCGGAGGAGGAAGTTCTGGTGTAAGAACCTCCAGCGAAACTGACGGAGGAGGCGGCATTGGAAGTGTTGCAGGTGGAGGAGGAGCCAACAGTCGTTACAGTCACCCTCGTAGGAAGCCAAAGGATGACCTCGGCCATAATGCCCACGTTAGACTTGTAGAACCAGGTTGGTTTATAAATATCATTCATGCACTATTACATAAACAATAGAGAAAGAAAAAACAAAAGAGAAGCATGCAAAGGAATGTATTGTTTAGCCAGCACTTAGTTTTTTTTGCATATATGATAGTCCCAATGTGGCACCTTCTTAGATATCATTCATGTGTATCTATATGCATATTAAATACACACATACATGGAATGTGTAGTTTTGTAAGAATCACAGTGGGGTAAATACTTAAATGTTACTTATGCACCATTCGAGAATTCAAGCACACACACACACACACACACACACACACACACACACACACACACACACACACACACACACACACACACACACACACACACACACAGGCACACGCACACACAGAGGCACACACACAATTGGAATTCGCTAAGCGAGGAGGTAGTTAATGCTATCTCAATCCATAGTTTTAAGGACAGGTAATATAAGTATCACTAAGTATAAAATGGAACCGATGAGGAGACGGGAAGATGCGAGCTTTGGGCTCTTTCCAGTAAACACAATTAGGTAATCACAATTAGGTAATCACACACACACACACACACATTCAAGGAAAATATATTGGTCAACCACAAAAGATTCGTAATGTATCCTTAACTAAACCACAATGAAAGTTACCAGTAAATACCACCAAAAAGTCAACCTTCAGAACTTATAATCTCACCCCAAATTACTTCATACAGTATCCTTAATTAACTAAGCCATACATAGCCTGCAATAACAGCCTAGAAATACGTATCAGTCAACCAAAAGGACTTATGAACTGAATTTACCTGCCACCATATAGATACATCACTCTGATCACAGGTAAATATATACTAGTAAAGCATATTTTTCAAAACGCACGCGCACGAATACACACACACACACACACACACACACACACACACACACACACACACACACACACACACACACACACACACACACACACACACTCACGCAACAGTTTCTTAATATAACTTTACTAAATTATGCAGTGCCAGTGCATAGCATGGATCACTCCCCAAAACACCACATTATTCAATAGGTAATTCTCAAGCACTCATACACCGAGTTCATCAAAAATACTATTAAGGTCCCTTTCACATCAAAGTGACACGTCGCATGTGGCATGCCACGTGGCACGCCAGTTGAAAACGAACAACCAATATATAAAACCTTTCACACTGTAGTGGCGTGACACGTCCCATGTGCCACGTGCGACTTGCGACGCAAAAGACTCGTAAACCCAAATTATTCAATTCTAAGTCCACTAAATCAGACCCAACATGGTCACAATCGTATGTACGAATTCCAGACTGCAGATATGTAATATACTAAAAACTTCTAAAGTAAGACTCAGTATAACTCGTAAAATAAATACAACATTCTTTGCCTGCAAGCTGAAATTTGCAAAGATTTCACGCCTCCGCCCCTGCTGCTATGACCCGCCGTAGACGGTCTTACAGGTAACAATTAGTCTTTCTATAAAGACTGTAGAAAACTATACTACTACTACTACTACTACTACTACTACTACTACTACTACTACTACTACTACTACTACTACTACTACTACTACCGACGACGACGACGACGACGACGACGACGACGACGACGACTACTACTACTACTACTACTCACTCTCGGATTACATATCGATAGGGCATAAACCAGAACTCATAAAAGCTGACTGCATCTTTACCGTCTTGGAAAAAAAAATCCAAAGAATATAACTGCACATATTGCTCACCTTTTTAATTTAAAACACTCCAAAATCACTGTAGCTTCTACGGTTTATTTTTCCTGTCTCTTCTAGCACGGTGTCCTCACTGTGACGGTGAGCATGGGGCTGAATCATGCACGACCTGTCGCACCTACCATCGCTATTTTCCCCGACCACCGCGTCCGAGAGCACATTCGCACGCCTATCACACGAATAATCCTCACGCGTCACTGAAGGTCCTCCGACAACCTGGCCTGGACGATCTCAGACCACGAAAGAGATATTTGGCTGAGATCGACTCGTTTATCCACGGTCCTGGTACGCACTCGTTGGTCGCCAACTAGAGCATAATCTTCACTTGTTTTTCTGTCCTATAGTGATCGTCATATTCAGTACATCAAATAACTAGTTTTTGAATGATCTAAAAGTTATGGTGTGCTCTCTAACTGGCATGAATCACCAACTAGCATGCTATTTCTTCTATCTTTAATCTTTCTGTACGTACTGTACAATGTAACTATCTAGTAAATGTTTTGAAGCCCATATGCATGTGGAAATCTATAATAGTTAATGTTTCAAATATAATAAACGTTGAAAGTAATTGCAATTACTAATACTTTCTTGAATTTCGCAAGCACAGATTTAAAGTTTTTTCTCTGAGTCAATCAAGAGCGAAATCATATAAAATGTATCATTATTTTTGTACATTCTGTGACCAAAAAACTAGAATAAAGCATATATTATTTATCTGTTTAACGTCCAGACCAATGATAAGCATCCTAATATAAAATCGACCTCAGGAATAACTAAAATTCAATAAATAATTGTTGAATTTCAGGGGAGGCAGGTAACCCTCCTAGAAGATCTCGCTCCTTGTCGCCTCAGAGAGGTCCAACTATCTCAGCTCGTCGAGACAGATATAATGCCGAGAGACACCGGAAAGAAGATGCGGATTTAACAGATGAAGAACCAGGTTCCAGGTCACACTCTCAGTCTAATTCTAGATCACCTTCCCCACCTGCTAGCCACGCCTCCGCCCCTGCTGCTATGACCCGCCGTAGACGGCCTTACAGGTAACAATTAGTGTCTTTCTGTAAAGACTGTAGAAAACTATACTACTACTACTACTACTACTACTACTACTACTACTACTACTACTACTACTACTACTACTACTACTACTACTACTACTACTACTACTACTACTACTACTACTACTACTACTACTACTACTACTACTACTACTACTACTACTACTACTACTACTACTACTACTACTACTACTACTACTACTACTACTACTACTACTACTACTACTACTACTACTACTACTACTACTACTACTACTACTCATAGTAATCTTACAATTTCAGGAGACCCATGACTCCCACGCCACGTCGAAGGAGGTATATGGATTCTGATGACGATTCCGGAGATGACTTATATATACCAAGAAGGTCAGTTGTTAATTTCATTTTTTATTCATTCAGCTTTTAAATTTTACATTTCTTATTGCAAAGTTTATGCGAAATTATATTAAACTCTATTCTGTTTATGCATTAGAGCTAATATGTCACATTCTGTAGAGCTTCAGGACAGACAAATACACGTCTGCTCTTCTGTCTGAACTCGTGGCGTGGTTGGATCAACACATGGTTCTGCTGTATTTGCGTACGCAGTATGCCTGCAGAGATGTGTATGCATGGTTGATTGTGAGTGCTTATTTACGTGTGTGTATGTATGTATGCTTGTATGTCTGCTTGTTTTTATAAGTACCGAGAAAGTGATGCTTATTTTTCATATCTTATTTTTACACAGGTACTATCATCGTCATTACCCGTGGGAGGACTGCCCTCTGTGTTACTCACATTACAGATGTTGTCCAAGATATCCTCATCTGAACCGGTACTGCTCACCCCATCATGATGTTCACCTCGGTCAACACTAAATAACCTGCTCATAATGCTCATAACTCACTTCCTTGCCGACTGCACTGGCAGCCTTTCCTGGTATCGATCAATATTGCTGTTATTTTGTCAAATATTATCGTACTTAAGTCAAATAAACACATTACCAAATAAGGTAATCATGAGAAGCTTCAATATACTTATGGTGCTTCCAATTGCACCACTGAAAGTTTTAAATAAACTGAAAAAAGTAGAAAGTCTCAGCTAACTGCTTGATCTAGGGATTAGCGTAATCTACTAGATGTCTTTGTTCATTTCACCCTCACTTCTCCAAGTCACTCTTAGTCTGTTTTCATGATTTATTCAAAATTCTTATTCTATTGGCATCATCTTTCAAAATATGCTCAAGATTATTGCATAACCTCAAAATTATCCAAGAGACATTCAAGATGGACATTACAAAAATGACTTTACAAATGATTAAAAATTTCGAAAAGTTAAGTAAGCCATATTACAAAAATCAGGAGAGAAAATTAAGCAATATATCAATCCTGTCTGAAGATATCCAAAATGACTTAGAAGTGTTTGAAAATTATGTGTCGCATGACAAAAAACCATTACCTGGGCTGTCAGTGTTTCGGTGGAAGTGAGTACGTTAGTGCGTGGTGTGGCTTCACATTGGACATTTTGAGCACTGTGCACGCTGCATCGTATGTGTTTTTTGACTAGTAAGGCCCTGTGACATTAGTGCTTAGTTTTAAAGCCAGATTCTGCATTTTTAGTTAATCGTACCATTTCATTTTTTATTAATCTTACCTTAATATTGTGATTTGTCCTTTTAAAATGGATGTTACTGATAACTGATTAATTAAATGCTTTAGTCTTTTAGGAATATGCTTGCCTATTTCCGTGCCAGTGCACATAGCATACGCGGATCTACAAAATTAATCTTGCCATTTCTGGTTATACCTTCATTAGACTTTAGTGAGACACCCTGAATGATCAAAGACCAAAGACACCACTGCAGTTCTACATAGTCTCCAGAATGACGTCTAGGGTTCGCGGCCCGCCATGGCCTGAGGTTAGATATGGCATTCACTCAGGGAAATGATCATACCTGTCATAACCAAAGTCCTTCGCAAGAAGGCACCGTCCTAGCCCTTAAAAGAAAAGGGAGTCCGTGACGTAAAACCGATCGTCATTATAATAAGAGACAATATCAGTTATATCACAAAACGAGGTGGAGTTAAACTTGGGTCCTTGAGAATGAGAGCAGTGGATTTTGAAATCGCTAAAGATACACAGATATGTTCGATAACTCTCAATACACTACAAGTCAGAGAATTAGAGCAGTGGATATTGGAAGCATAACGGATACACAAATATTTTTCAACTACTCTCAGGGTTTAAGCCTTTCAGAGTAATGCTGGCGTCACACATAGCCAAAACTCCCTACCCGACTCTTAAGACCGCGTTCCGACGGAATCTTCGCTCAATCCTTGGAGATCCGGCAGATTTTTTAGCCAACAGGAAGTGCGTTGTACGTCCGCGTAAGCAGTCCTATGGATCGTAATTGCAGTCGTACGGAGTCGTTTGGAGGCGTAATTTAGCATACGACTGATCATACGCAAACGTAACTCTCATCATAGAAAACGGGAAATTGAATTTTTTGACCGTTACGACTGGGCCGACCATGCTCCCGACGCACCCGACCCATCGTAGGGGAACGTACACGTTCGTAGGGGGTCGTACGCAGTCGGGAGCAAGCGGAGTGCCGCGTCTTGCAAAGGAGGGCCACAAAGTCTTATAAATAGGGGTTCCCACCCTATTCATACATACTGTGACCCACAGCACCGACCCAGGAACACCTCAAGCATGCTGCTCATGCATCTTGTACCCACCCTTGCCCACAGGAACTGCCGCCTGGCCCACGCCATCGTGCAATTGGAGAATACTGTCTTCATAGGCGTCATGAGCTACTACTTCGAATTGTTACGGAACCAGAGGGCCCTGTTGCAGAAGGAAGAAGAGGCTGCACGGCGAAGGCGACGAAGATATTGGATACACCCAGGACTGGGTTGTCGCACATGAGACCACGCATCGCGCGCTGTCTTCTCGTACTGCGCTGCCAGATGTATAGGCGAGTTTTTCAATTTTTAACGGTTCCAGACCCGGAGGACTGCGTACGCCGGGTAGGATCGATCCTCTGGATCGTACGCGGGCGTACGCCTTCTCCTACGCCCGCGTACGATCAAGAAGACCGATCTTACCCATCGTACGCAGTCTTCTACGACTGATTTAGTCTTCCAAATCACGGAGATTATTGGGTGCGGCAGCCAATTATCGTAGGCCCTCCACGACGGTTCAGGACCCCCTCGATTGTTTTAAACTATGTAGGACCGTTAGGATTCCGTCGTACGCGGACGAACGATTACACCCGATTATCGTAATGACGTCATTTCTGCCGGGAGGATTCCGTCTTTAGACGGTCTTAAGAGTCGGGTCGGGAATTTTGGCTATGTGTGACGCCAGCATAAGAACAGTGGTTCTAGAAATTGCCAAGAATACACAAATACCTTCAACTATACTTAGTGTTTTAACACTTTTTACAGTGAGAACGGTGGTTCTTGAAAGTGTTAAGAATAAACAAAGACCTCCAGCTAATCTCGGGGTTTATTCAGAATAAGAACTGTGTTTCTTTAATGTGGTAACAATATACAAATATCTTCAACTAATATCGGGGTTTACATTATTCAGAATAAGAAGAGTGTTTCTTCAATGTGTTAAAAATATACAAATATCTTTTAACCATCCTGGGGGGTGGGGTTAGTTTACTTAAATTTTTTTTCTTTTTTTTGCAACGATGCTGTTAGTTTACTTTTATTGTTTAATTTGTTTGCACTGAATAACTTCGCCTTTTTAAATATTAAATTTCTCAATAATTTTGTGATTTATGTGTACTTTTTTTTATGATGTTTCTCTGTCTCTTATTGAATTATTGTTTGTATTTCTAAAGGGGGGTTTACACAGTCAAACGGTTCGTCGAACGCGGGTCGACAGACAAGTGTTTGAAGTGATGTTCGAACGTGTGAACGGAGTTTTTGGTTGTCGAACACGTTCGACAAATGTGTTCGACAACCAAATACCCCGTTCACACGTTCGAACATCACTTCAGACACTTGTCTGTCGAACCGCGTTCGACGACCCGTTTTACCGTGTAAATCCCCCTTAACATTGAATCATATATCAAAATAACATCGTCCCTCCATGGTTCAGTGGAGTAGAGACTTAGTGTAGTAGTAAAATACTCTATTCGGGGAGTGACAGACCCTCTATCGAACCCTCGCTAGGGCGTTGGGAAGGGCATCCAGCCTTAATTCCCCTCGTTCCAATCTCTTTGTGTTGAACCCGAAAATGGGGGCTTATAGCGACGCATTAAAATTAAAAAAAGGGTAAAAATACTGATATGTTTCAAAATTGAAAAACTTTTTCACTCTTTTTTGTGCAGTATTTATGAATGAATGAACAAAAACCTCTTTTTATTCTGTTTTGCAGGTATAATTTTCTATACGGGAGAGCGTCACACCGCTGTACCTGTTTCTATTGTAGTCGTTATGGCTACTACAGACACTCCCTTCCCACGTCTTACCTGTTCCCGAGACCCTACTATCACTATCACCGATACAGACCGTGTTATATTCCTTATTGCACCTATAGACCTTATAGATTCTACTCGAGCGTTTTAGATTCAGAACCTCTTCCCAGAACTTCCAAGGATGATGGAACGGAAGGGGATTCCGATCTCTTGGACAGTTCCCAAATTGAGGAATTAGAAGAAGGATTGAAAACTAAAAAGAATCCAGCAGACAAAGGTGATAATTACCTAAAAATGAAGAGTAAAAATAATGTTGATAAAACAGACGATGATGTTGGCAAGACTGAGACACAGCGAGCCAAGGTTGGTGAGCCTGGAGGAAGTGGTTCGAAAAAAACTGGTGGTGACTTGAGTGACGATTTCTATGACTTGGAATAAGTTGTGTTTAGATAAAACTGTGCAAATTTACATTTTCAAAACAGGAGTAATGGTAAGAAGACGATTGAACAATTCGCCATTTTATGCACAGTAATTTTACAGATAGTAAGCTTTTGCCATCGTGTTATAGGAGA
The DNA here is from genome assembly GCA_037179515.1 of Halocaridina rubra. NCBI lineage: Eukaryota > Metazoa > Arthropoda > Malacostraca > Decapoda > Atyidae > Halocaridina > Halocaridina rubra. The sequence continues at coordinate 53,557 of JAXCGZ010018955.1, read as the reverse complement.
CGGGAAAGTTTGTATTGCATGTCAAAGGTTTTTTGAGACCTAATGTAAATATATATATATATATATATATATATATATATATATATATATATATATATATATATATATATATATATATATATATATATATATATATATATATATATATATATATATATATATATATATATATATATATATATATATATATATATATATATATATATATATATATATATATATTACACATATGTGCAAATGGTGAAATTTAGATCTAAAACACGTATAATTGTCAATAGGTGATAAACAAAGTTTAGTATAATCTAGTTGTATGTATATAATAGTCTACGTGGACTGCCAGATATGTTTCAAATCCGTTTAACGAAAGTAAAAGGGAAAATTCTTTATACTTTATACATGAATAATATGTATAGATGATAACTAAAGGTGCGTCCACACAGGCAACAAAACATAGCAACAATATTGACAACATTGGACGCAACAATGTTTATGTTGCTACTGATACGATGGTGTCGATATGTTGGTATGGCGCTGCAAGTGATATGTTGGTACTACTGGTGTCTGTAGATGTCGACTGCTATGTTAAGGTCAATGTTTACAACTTGTTTCCGACTGCATGTTGCCGGTGTAGACGCACCTTAAATCTCCAAATAAATGTATGAATATTCGCCAATTAGCACATTGTTTGGCGCCGTGGCAGAGTGGTAACGCTTGCGACTTGCATTCTTCAGGTTATCGGTTCGAGACCCTCCAAGGTTTGAGATTATAAAGGACATTCACTCAGGGTAACAGTGACACTTTGCCAAAACCAAACTACTTCGCAAGAAGACACCGTCCTAGTCCTTAGTAGAAAAGAGAGTTCGTGACGTAAAACCGATCACAACACACCTCATCATATAGAAGATATATCTAGTGTTGTCTTGAAGCTTAAATACATAAAATATCTCATTTATTGCCAGAAATTATTAAAAACCAGACGGATATATACAAATAAACAAAAAATCAAAGAAATTAAACTCGAATGATTGTAAATACATGATCAGGAAATTGCTAAATTTTGCAGAATAATTATACCATGTAGCGGACATATGTTAATATTTCGTAATCAACACGAAAACATTATATGGCTGACCAGATACAAATGAAGTTTTGAAAAACAAAACAAAACCTGAGATTATTCATAAAATAAAAACACAATTGATTTTGTATGTATAAGTAGCTTAAAAACTGCCTAATTAAACACTAGTCTAGCTGAAGTTTTATGCCTTTCTTGAAGTTTTTATAATAGCTTAGAGCATTGTTAGAGATTTTATAACTCGTACGTTAAAATAAGTTTCTATAATGTTATTGACTGAATGTTCTCTCGTCTTATTGATATATATTGTTAATGAGTAAAAGATGTGTTAAGGAATTTTAATATGACTCTGAATGTTAATGAACCTCATAGCTGCGCAAGTAATATGTAGTATGTACATTTACCTTTTATGTGTGTGTGTGTGTGTGTGTGTGTGTGTGTGTGTGTGTGTGTGTGTGTGTGTGTTGTTTGTGTGTGTTCACTCCCCATTCAAATGGGGATTAACTGACCCATGAAATGGCATCTAACAGCAGCATTGTTAATGAGAGATGGTTACTTTCAATTATGTTTCTTCGTAAATATAGTTATTTATAAGTAATGTTAATATAAAGGAGTTAATAATCTCTCTCTCTCTCTCTCTCTCTCTCTCTCTCTCTCTCTCTCTCTCTCTCTCTCTCTCTCTCTCTCTCTCCTCTCTCTCTCTCTCTCTCTCACTCTCAGCCTAATCTTTTCCGCTAAACGAATCTCCACAAGGAACATTCTCTGTCTGTCTATCTATCTATCTATCTATCTATCTATCTATCTATCTATCTATCTATCTATCTATCTATCTATCTATCTATATATATATATATATATATATATATATATATATATATATATATATATATATATATATATATATATATATATATATATATATATATATATATATATATATATCTCTTCCGCTTTAAAAGCATTCCGCAAAGAACATACCACGAATATTAATCCATTTAAAATCATGGACTAATAAAAGTAAATCCAATGGAACCTCAAAATTCTCCGATGTGTGCTTCAAATAAAACCAAAAGTTTGGAAAATAAAAGGTTTTAATGTTTTTTTTTCAGGTTTATCAGTTTTATCGTTAGTTTTTTCGGTTACTTATCGCAAGCTGATGAACACAACGCAAAGCGTATATGATATTAATTTAGAACGAATTGATAAATACGTAAATATGCAAATTAAAAAATGTGTATCTCGTAATGAGCAATAAAATCGTTATTATGTTGAAGGATTTTTTTTATGGCTTACCTATACATACATACATACATACATACATACATACATACATACATACATACATACATACATACATGCATGCATGCATGCATGCATGCATGTATACATACATACATACATACATACATACATACATACATACATACAATCTTCACTATTTCTGTGGCACAGTGCCAAATTTCCACCAAGAGCCATCTTGAGGCTAAGGAAGAGAGGTTTGACTTGGCATTCGCGTGTCACAGCTTGATCCCCCTTTATAAGGGGATGGACTAAAGCACGTTGGAGCTACAAGGGGGTCATTTAGGCCGGATGCCCTTCCTAACGTCCCGCGGTGGGATCGAATCCATGTTTGCTAGCTTGGTCATCTTATTGACACGTGCGCTCTTCTACCATTAACTTTGAGCGGGCCTCACAAAACTTATCTGAGATTCACAAATCGTTATTGAAAGATTATCGAATAACTTACTCTTCCTCGTTAAACTTGCTGATTGATGATAACTTCTTGTTATTATAACCATTCACTGGACAGGACGAGGGATTAATGATAACTTCACTACTGCTGGGGGTATGATGATAACACCAGAGTCCGGAGTTGTAATTAATAACTTTCTGCACCATCTTTCTCTATACATCCCACCTCTACACGCTCTGCTCACAGACTGCCGAGCCAAGTAGATGCCAAGTCCCAAAGACATTTGATTCTTTCCTTTTAGGGTAATTTTTAGACTTAAATACCCCGTTTTTTTGAGGGAAAATACATCATGAATCATAGTTATTTTTAAGCATTATGAGGTAAGTTTTCCTCGCATTACCGTGTTTTTAAGGCGAATTACCTTGAATAGTAGAGTAAATATAACATCACACAGAAATTTATCCCTAAATTCAGTTCAACTTGAGGTAAGTTCATTAATTTTACCTTCGTTGTTAGGGGAATTTCTATGATTATTAGATATTTTGATAATCAGTTAAATGTCTCGATTATCTTTTTTTAAGGTGATTTACCTTGAACAATGTAGTTATTTCCAGTCCAAGACAGAGTTTGATGCATAATTCCAATTATCTTGTGGATAAATTAGAAAATCCAAATTATTTTTTCAATTCTTATTATTGATGACAATAAGAATCTTAATGGAATTTCAAAATGTCTTTTTTTCTCTCTCTCTGAGTCGTGAATAAACAATTAAAAGATATTAACGAACTTCGACTTATAGTATTACTGCTTTGGTCGAGTGGTAACGCTCTCACTTTGTTTTGTCAGGTAGTGCGTGCGAGACCTACCACATATCTGAGGTTAGGAGAGACATTCACTTTAGGTAACTTTTTCATATTGCCAAAATCAAAGACCTTCGCAAGAAAGCTCCGTCCTAGCTCTTAATAGCAAAGGGAATCCGTGACGTAAAACCAATCACATTACATCGAAATTGAGTTACAAACTTTTTAGTTAAATTGAAGAATAATATCCATCAAGGTCTAGAGTAATAGACCTGTTCAAAGACAGGACTGATGTAATCTCCAGTTTCTTTAAAAAAAAAAGTCATATGACCATAATTTAGTATGTTAATTGGACACTGCAGTGAAAATGATAGAATATAAAATAATTGCAAAAAATAGACAATTCACCAGAAATGAATTATTTACTTTTAAGTGATTTCTTTCTCAAATAGAAAAAAAAAGAAATTTATGAGAACCCATTTTCTTTTATATTCCAACTAGAGTCTGTTAAGAGTAATCAAATGAGGCGCTTTAAAAAGCAAGGCTATACGTTGTGGAGTCATAGAATAAATATTCTACCCCACGGCAGAAGATTCTCCTCCATTTACCCTGTGGATGACCCCCATAGGGATTTCTCGTATCTGCTAGCTCAGTGAACTTTGATGGACGGGTGTGAGGGGAGTTGTTATATGCTGCAGCGGTGGGGTAAACCATCTGCGGCTGTCGGGTCTCATTGTAGAACATCCTCGCCCACCTACCTTGTGGGTGACCCAAGCAGGGTGGTAGTGGGGAATATGTGGTAATCCTTTATCCTCATGGAGCTAAGAGGAGTATTTTAGGAATATGTGGGTCGTGGCGAATGCGCGTTTCTTGGTTCGGCCACTCCCCTTAAAAGGGGGTTTACACGGTCAAGCGGTTCGTCGAACGCGGTTCGACAGACAAGTGTTTGAAGTGATGTTCGAACGTGTGAACGGGGTATTTGGTTGTCGAACACGTTCGACAACCAAATACCCCGTTCACACGTTCGAACATCACTTCAAACACTTGTCTGTCAAACCGCGTTCGACGAACCGCTTGACCGTGTAAACCCCCCTTTGCAAGGGGGGATGGGGTCATGTATATAGTCAGATGGTCTGTGCTTTGACTTGGCCAATCCCCTCCTACAATGGAAAGTGCAGCCACAGTATATTCACACTTTTTCTAGATCAATTAAAACACCATATTCAAAATAAAAATAAAAAGTTTGTGAGTCCAATTTATAAGAGGAGAGACAAGAGGCGCCATTTTTGTAATGTGTTTTATTGTGTATAGACATACAGAATTTCAAATATTTACAATAACAAGTTATTTTTTACTGTATATAACATGAAATTGTATTAGCTAAATGGGTCGGCAGATATTATTCTCTTTCATGCCGGCTTGGTAAAGTAATAACATAAAAAAAAAGAAGAAGAAGGAGGAGAGAAATATAACTCACGATTACAAATTCCCAAACCACATTTAGAAGCCTAACATGAAAAAAACAATAATAAATTATGCTGATATACAGTTTATAAATTGGTATAAATTTACCAATAATACCAACAGTTTATAATATTTACTTAAGTCTTACTTATGTAGTATTTTACGAATTTTCGTTATTTATTTTTTTATTACATATGTGGGAGACGAAACTATCTCCAGAAAAGCTTAAAAAAAAGAAGAAAAAAAAAATGAATCTGTGAGAGATTCTTTCAAGACAAAATTCTCTCCTGTTCTGAAAGACACCAAGAAAGTGATGTATTTATTTATGTTTTTTTAATAATTACTTTTAATTATATCTTCCTGAGATTCTACTGCAACATGACTCTTGACAAAAATTTAAGCAATTCTTGTATAATAATTATTATAATTATTAATTGAACTGTCGCTAAAATACATTTTTATTTGAAGCTGTGGATTGCCCTTTCGCTAATTGGGAGTGCCTGTGGTAAACCACAAGATATCCATGTAAATATATATATATATATATATATATATATATATATATATATATATATATATATATATATATATATATATATATATATATATATGTATATATATATATATATATATATATATATATATATATATATATATATATATATATATATATATATATATATATATATATATATATATATATATATATATATATATATATATATATATATATATATATATATATATATATATATATATATATATATATATATATATATATATATATATATATATATATATATATATATATATCCAATGTGTAAGTAAATGGTGTGTGAAAAAGCTGTGCTTTGGAATTCTAAATATATCCATATAATTTTACGAATAGAAAAAAAAGAGTAAAATAATTGCTGCAAAAAAGCAGAGTGATCATTAATTCCTGCAAAATTGTCCTTCAATTTCTCTAATAGCTAAAAAACCTCGATTACACTCTATCTATAAATACATTAAGAGAAGCTTCAAGTATAAAAAAGAGAGAGAGAAAAATAAGTGAATTGGATGAATATGTAATAATTATAAAGAGCAGCCGGCAGATTGAAAAAATCTTTGATATGCAGATGACGAGATAACTTCCGTAAAGTAGCTCTAGTTTAATGTACAATGTGAGAATTGATCTAAAATCTATGAAAACGAACGAAGAAAAAAAAAAAAACTAACACCATCACAACCATAGTCATCAACAAGCCAAAAAAAAAAAAAAATTGCTTTATTTTTTTTTTTTTTAATATTTCCAGTTTTACAAACAACAAACAATATATTTCTGCTCTTTTATTTAATATATATATTGTTTTATTTTTTACCTTGCTTGGGACATCTAAAACTACGTATGACCCAGAGGGCATAAAAAAGGAATGAAAAAGGTGGGGGTATGATCAGGGGTAGGGGAGGTCACGAAGGAGCATACAGAGGCTTGGGATAAAAAATGCCTATACACTATGCAAAAAAAAAAAAAAAAAAAACTAGACAGACGACCTAAAAGTGCATTTTAATATGAATCTCTCTCTCTCTCTCTCTCTCTCTCTCTCTCTCTCTCTCTCTCTCTCTCTCTCTCTCTCTCTCTCTCTCTCTCTCTCTCTCTCTTTTAAATTCTCTTTTATACCAGAGGAGAGGCACGTTATAAATAAGCATAAAATGGATCAGAGACTCTCTGTAGGGATTCCTTAAGACGAATGCTGTACAGCGAAAAATAACCTGATGTTATGTATGGTCATCATCATTATTATTATTATTTTGCAGACAGACGAGCAAGGAGTCTGGAATCGAACGTGCGGTAGATATTTCGAAGTAACAACATTCACATACACTGTACACAATTTTTATAATGATTTAAAAAAAAAAAGTGAATTATGATCAATGAAAATATCAAAGAGAGAAACAACATGTGATGATACCTATACAGGGTATGTACTCGTAATTACATACATTATATATATGTATACCAGCTCTTTGTTCTATACATACAAATATATATATATATATATATATATATATATATATATATATATATATATATATATATATATATATATATATATATAAAGAATGAAAATTCTGAGGAAAAATCTTTGTTTCTGGGGTAAATTAACTGCACAAAGCAGCTGGTTATAATAATAAAAAAAAAAAAAACAAAGGATAGTCTCTCACGAATTGTAAAAATAAAATGAGAGTATAATTTAAAAAAAGAAAGTATAATATTATAAACAGTTAAACTTCTCGAGCATCCATTTCATTATTTGACATTATATCTATATATATATATATATATATATATATATATATATATATATATATATATATATATATATATATATATATATAATATATATATATATACATATAGATATATATATATATATATATTATATATATATATATATATATATATATATATTAATATATTTATTAATATATTTTTCATTCATATTTCAAATGGCTTCAAAGATGCCCATCTGGATCACAGCACTATAAATCTCCCAGAGGATTACAGGGATAAGTTTACAGTATTAGAATTATTTGCATATACTGAGGATTTATTTTAATTAACGGAGGAATACATGTAAATGGGATTAATCTTAGATGTGAAAGACACAGAATGGAAGAATGAGGAGAGACAAAGGAAGGAAGAGGAGAAGAAGTTGAGAGAAAAATGGCCACGAATTCCTCCACGAGAAGAAGGAAGAGGAGAAAAAGTTGATAGAAAAATGGTCACGAATTCCTCCACGAAAAGAAGGAAGAGGAGAAGAAGTTGAGAGAAAAATGGTCACGAATTCCTCCACGAAAAGAAGGAAGAGGCGATAGAAGGAGAAGAGGAGAAGGAGGATGAGGAGGAGGTGAAAGAGATGACGAAAAAACCAGTTTTGAAAGAAAGGAAGAAGGATGAGAAAAAGGAAGAGAAGGAAGAAGGACGAGATATATAGGAGGGAGAGTGGAAGGAAAGGAAGTAGATTAAAATGACTTTTCTATAGAGAGGAGTTAGGATGAGAACGAAGAAGAAGAAGAAGAAGAAGAAGAAGAAGAAGAAGAAGAAGAAGAAGAAGAAGAAGAAGAAGAAGAAGAAGAAGAAGAAGAAGAAGAAGAAAAAGAAGAAGAAGAAGAAGAAGAAGAAGAAGAAGAAGAAGAAGAAGAGTTCTTAAGGGAAAAGAAGGAGGAGGGAGTGGAGGGAGGAGGAGGAGGAGGAGGAGGAGGAGGAGGAGGAGGAGGAGGAGGAGGAGGAGGAGGAGGAGGAGGAGGAGGAGGAGGAGGAGGAGGAAACAAGTTAAAGGGGGGGGGGAACTACACATATATATATATGTGGAACAATATGTACTTCACTCACTACAATGACATGGGGATTAAAATGAGTTCTTAAAGACACAAAAACTCGTTTGAAAAGACTTCAAAAACACTTAACGAACACAGAAACGAATAGACTTTCCAAATATAAGAAATGATACGAGCTGGCCAATCAAGAGCGTGCACGTCATG
>JAXCGZ010018955.1:17500-37500 GCA_037179515.1 Halocaridina rubra | reverse complement strand
GTACTTGTATTGTTCTTGTATAAATATATGTATATATGTGATGTTTTTCCTAGGTTCAGAAACACCAAAAGAAGAAAAATCTGTACTGTAGAGTACTTGTATAATTTTTTGTTTTGCGATGTTATTCACAAACTAAAAAATCTGGGACGGGAATTATCTGTACTCGTCAAGTTCTTATATCAATTAGGTCTTGGTTCTGTGATTTTTGTCCTCAAATTTAAGAATGTCAACAGAGGAATGATCTGTACGAGCACAGTTCTAGTTTAATTAGTTCTTAGTTTTGTGATGTCATATAAAGATGGGTGGTTTTTACAAGAACCAATTAAGTACTTTTAAAAAATCTAATGATATTACAGTGAGAATGAAAGGAGTTCTTGGATAAGTTGTAGAATATTAGCCGCTTTGTTGATATCTTATTCCCGTAATCAAAACAGAACCATTTGCATAATTAAAATATACAGTTTAAATTAATTTAAAATAACACGAAGAAGTAATCTTCATGACAAGAAAACAATGATACAAAGATTAATCTCCACTTTGAAAAGTACAATGGAAGCAATAAATGTTCATAATTTCGCTCTCCACAGGGCCTCACTAAAAATTTCTATTGATGCCTTTTGGAGAGTGAAAATTTTGAGCATATATGGTTGCTCTTATGCCTTTGGAAATGTGAATTCATCTTTGTCTTACAATAGCATGTGCTATTTAGATCACTGATGATGTCTATGAACAACCGAAAGCTTCTTTGATGGGAAAACCAAACTGCAACTATTTTATGAGTAATTTCTACCCTCGTTAATATGAAGTAAGAATAAAGATGCTTTGAGTTTCCTTCATGAAAGAAGTATCTGTGTCATGATGGAAATAAATATCAGGATGGTAGTTAATGTGCCGTTGAAGATATGAAAGATGGGAATCATTCAGCAACAGAAGTTCAGAAAATATTTTCCCCTCTCAACAGATTCATTTACGTGAGGATAAGAGTGTTATCCATCACTGGTTTTAAGTTTATGAACTGTTCTTAAAAGCTTATAAAGAAGAAGAATGATTTAAGACTGAATATTGGTTCTCATACATAACATCCAAATGAGATAGTAAATATTAGAGATATATGTATAGGAGAGTCAGAGAAGAAGAGGGTGTTTTGTGTGATGATTTCAGTATTGAAGAATTAGCAACTTGACCTGTCATTTAACCATTTTGTGTGTGTGAAGGTCTGTGCATTTTATACATATGTATTTTATATGTATTTTATTTGGTTTTGTCAAATTAATGGATTCATAAAGATGTCAAGAACTAAGTGGATGAAACTGTGTGGAATTTAATTAGGAAAAAGAAAGCTATAAAAAAGGGATTTGGTTAACATATAACATGGGAAAAATGTAATTTTAGCTATATGAATACCAAAAAATGACTTTAATAAAAAATATTGTAATGAAAATAATAATAAAAAAGATTATATTATATATATAACCTCGTGGTCGGCAAATATCGTAACGTTGTCTGAAAAATGCATCCAATAAAGGAAAAAAAATGTTGTATACAAAAATTTTAAAAAGAATATGAAGAAGTAGTTTTTTTTTTAAGACACTTCATACAATCACAAAATACAAGATCTGATTTCAAAGCTGGAAATAATCTGTACTACTACAAATATCTACTCTAAAAGTCTAAAAAGGTATCCATAGATAGATGGCCAGAGACAGGGTAAAAAAAATAATGCAATGGAAACTACAGATAGATATATAAAAAAAAAATATTACGAGGTTTTCTATGGCGACTTCCATGGGAAAAAACAAACAATTTTAAATACTTTCTCATGCAGCTTTCTAACCAGGGTTTTAAAAAGAGGAAAAAAAGAGAGGAAAAAGAAAGGAAAAAAAGGAAAAAAACTAGACGAGGAAAAAGGTCCTAAAAGTACGGAACATATCAACAAGAAAGGAAAAAGAAGACGTTGAAGAAGAAGAAGGAATTAATTTACCATTTTTTGGGTGCCATTTCTACCACGTCGTGTTGTGAGGAAGAAGAAGAAGAAGGAATCTTTTTTTTTTTTTTTTTTTTAAGGAGACTGAACCAACTTAGGATCTACAGCCTACAATAGAAGAAAGAAAAATACAAGAACAGGTTGAAAATGTAGTGAGAGATTTAAGCGAATTACAGAGAGTGTAAATACTCTTTCATACGTAAATTATTTGGGATATGACTTATTTTAATCTTATACCAAGTAATATATATATATATATATATATATATATATATATATATATATATATATATATATATATATATATATATATATATATATATATATATGAGATTAATCTAACTTAAGAATTATCAACAGCAAAAAAAAAAAAAAAAAAAGTTTTTTCGGGATTTTTTTTTTTTTTATATTTCATTGTAGGCTGACCAATTTAAGGTCCAAAACTTATCGCATATAGACGAATGCTTCAAAATTGTAATAAAAGGTAAAATGAATATAAAAATCTACAATTGAAAATAAAATAACTTAAGGTAGAATTAAATTAGATAATTAGAAACACACTCATTCACTCATTCACAGGTTAATATAATTTTTCTAATACACATTTGCATTATACACGATGTATATTTACGATAATATACATAAATATAATATTTATCTCTTCCAATCTTTAAACTTATCACATGTAAGTTCCTGCTATGGATTTATATGTCATTATCATATTTGAGGTTATAAAGGTTTACCTACATCTAATACATCATAGAAAGTACATAACATCAAAAAATATCATCTTCAGAGGTCATCGAGTCCATTAACCTACATCTAATACATCATAAAAAGTATATAACATCAAAAAATATCATCTTCAGAGGTCATCGAGTCCATTCTGTAAGAAATAAGAAAGAAGAGCTATTGTTTACTTCTTCTTCTTCTTCTTCTTCTTGCAGTCTTTGCAAAGAAGATCAAAAGTACATTCTAGTTACGTAGCCACAACTTCTTCCTATCCACCTCCAGACTCTGGAACTCTCTTCCATATTCTGTCTTTCCTAATTCTAATGACCTATCTTCCTTCAAAAATCAGATCTATCATCATCTCAGGGCTTAATTCTGCTATATCACACTGTCCATTTCCTATTGTATATCTTTCTTTTATTTCTGCCTTGTCCTTATATTTCTACTCTTTTCTTCGTTTCAATCATTTTTGCTACCCGGGCCTGTTGAGGTTAATTTACATGCCTGTCCTGGTGCCAAGGTCATAAAAAGAGTCGATATCTTATATGTGTCTTTGTCACACAGTTCAGAAATCATTATACCTAAGCTATTATCTACAAATAAGATAAGTCTGGGTCATAAAATGCTGCTAGAGGTCGACTAGACTGATATCAAAAGTGGAAAAATAATATCTCTTGACTGATTAAAAAAAGCGAGTGTGATACTTAAAAACTGGAAGATGGAATTGGAAGAGCATAAAAAAAAGAGAAAGGTTTTCTGGGCAGGATATAGAATTGATAAAGTCCAGAACTGGGAAAAAACACCAAGAAAAAAAAATCAATCTTGTTCCTGGAGTAATTTTGAGACTTTTGATGTAGAAAAAAAAGACAGCTGGAAATGGCTTGCACTTTATTACATAGTTAGAATATCTGTTTATTAGTAAAAGTAACGAGAAAATGGACTCTAAAAGTTATATACTGAAGCGTAGATCAAGTTAAAAAATGGAATGAAATCAGTTTAAGTTCCTATGCCATCCTTCTGATAAACTTTACGGAATCATGACCCAACTGAAAACACTTAAGAACATATTACGAGTTAGACTACATGTCATTTAATGATATAACAAAAGGAATTTTTAAAATACACAGTACAAACAACAAAACAATTGTAATTACCACAAAAAAAATGGGATTTGGATAATTTTTGGATCTTAGGCCTATAATCAAAACCTTTACCCAGAAACAATGATTATACATCTACATGCATTTTTATTTAAATTTTTTCTGCACATTAGAACAAGTATATCGACACAGATGCATTCCTTTACTGCATTTTATGTTTAATAGATATTACTGAACGATTTTGCTACAACAGATTTTAAGAGGTACAAAGAGGGTCCCAAGTTCTAAGTAAGCTACAGAAGATCCGAAAATACAAAAAACGTATTTTTTTTTTTTTTGGATGCTAATATCTGACACTGACTTAAAGTATTTACTGTGGCTCTCCTGTCTCAAGGATATATATATATATATATATATATATATATATATATATATATATATATATATATATATATATATATATATATATATATATATATATATATATAACACAGGGAATTAAACATCAAATTTTCAAGAAATTATAATAGCTTACCATCCTTAATCAAGGAAACTGTAGGAAAAATCGAAAAGGGAAAATTTAGGAAAAATTGAAAAGGGAAAATTTAATAAAAATCGAAAAGTGAAATTTTAAGAAAAATCGAAATGGGAAAATTTAGGAAAAATCGAAAATGGAATATTTAGGAAAAATCGAAAAGGTAAAATTTTAGGAAAAATCGAAAAGGTAAAATTTTAGGAAAAATCGAAAAGGGAAAAATTAAGAAAAATCGAAAAGGGAATATTTACGAAAAGAATTTAGGATATGAATATAAAATAGGGCCTTGGCTAATTCTTAAGTTGATCAAAAATTAAAATTAATTAATAAGAGGATCATTTTAAGAGACAATTTTATGCCTAAGGCGGAGAATACAATGAACAGAGACATAAAAAAACAACGTCCCAGATAATTTGGAATATGATTTAATGAAAAAAATGAACTAAAAACGAAAAAAAAAATGATACATTAATACGAAAATAGCTAAAAAGAGTGAATTAGTTAAATATAATATGATATAATATGTCTAAAGAGAAAACATGATAATTGCGATATAAAGAAAAAATAGATAATTTAGAATACTGATCCATTGAATCTAAAAAAATAATTAAAAAAGAAAATTTATATATATGGCTCCGATTGCAGTTTCCCTGGCAGAATCCCCTTACATTCTCTGGCTCTTCGAGGCTTATTAACACGCATTCCAACTCATTTATTCAAATAAAATATCGTAAAAAATTAACATAAATATAAAAAAAATTAAAAAGTAAATGTTTAAAAATGCAAATATATAAAAAAAAAATAATAAAAAAGGGAAACATGAATTTTTGGTACGTATTGTTTCAAATATTTTTACCGCAATAATCTCTATACAAAGTTATCAAATATCCGTGCAATATATTTCCTTAAAAACATTCAAAATCTGTAAAGAAGATTAAAAAAAAATCTTTAAATATGTTTCGTTAAAGGCTTAAGAAAATATATATACAAAAATATTTAATTTCGTTATATAGACTTCATTAATAACGTAAAACTCTCTGTAAGACTAGCATAGATTTTCACTCTACTTACAGATTCGTGATATACTTTCCATTGAAGAAATGGAAATATTTAAGCAGATTTTTGCAATTTAAATTTAAAAGACCTAGACTAGATTTTTCAATATATACAATGTCATTTTGTGGTCAGCTTAATCATACATAAAAATAAGTAAAATCATAGTATAAATGCCATTAAAATAAATAAATATTATATATAATTTTATAATAAGATAAAAGTAGGGTTATGTACAGCTAAAATTAATTAAAAATCGTAACAGATATTTCGTCTAAATTTAAGAATATTTCTAGATTACATGCATTAAACTTTCTAACCTGGGCTACGCTTCCAATTATCATATTATCATATTTCAAACGTTAATTTCGTAATATAACTTTCGCTAAAAAATGAAAAGATTAATATACAAGAATGTCATGGTATATCTATAGATAAAAATGGAGATCTTATTAACTTTTATACACGAGTTATCTGACATTAAAATTAAATCTATTTGTCAGATATCTAGAGTATATTTCGACCTAAATCTTTCTTTTACAAATGAAGTGATAAATATTTATCTGTTATTTACATATTTTTCATCTTTGAATATAAATGACATACATCCAGTTCGGTAAAAAAAAAGTCTTGTAAAAAAATAAATAAATCTATTAAATCTATATTTAGCACATTTTATTCCATAGTCATCATCATGGTATCTAAGATAAGAAGAAGCTGTGAAGAGAGAAAGATTAGTTATGACCTAAAATAGATATGAAATAAATACAAAAATGCATAAATATATATACATTCATACATACACACACATACACACACGTATATATATATATATATATATATATATATATATATATATATATATATATATATATATATATATATATATATATATATATATATACATATACATATATATATATATATATATATATATATATATATATATATATATATATATATATATTTTACTTTGAAAATCGTACTCTGAGAGAAGTCAGGATGAGGAAGAGGTTCCCGAAGGTGGCGAAAATGAAAGGATTGGTTAGGAGAGAGAGAAAGAGAGGATCAGGATAAGCATTGCTAACAGATCACTGGCGCTGTAATAGCTTTCTGACTGTTGATAAATAAAAACAAAGTTAAGATAAAAATGCAAAAATAAAAATGAGAAAAAAATAAAAATAATGTTAAAGACCTAAAGATATTCTTGTATATGAGAGAAAAAGGTGAAATTTAAATAAAAAAAATATATAAGATACTAAATCTTTATTTCATAAGAACGATATATAAGATATTTGGAAAAGATATGTTATAAGAATGTTTTCTAAAATATAAAATATAATAAAATATTATTATTATTATTATTATTATTATTATTATTATTATTATTATTATTATTATTATTATTATTATTATTATTATTATTATTATTATTATCATCATTAATACCTATATATATATATATATATATATATATATATATATATATATATATATATATATATATATATATATATATATATATATATATATATATATATATATATATATATATATATATATATATATATTATTATTATTATAATAATAATAAAATAATAATAATAATAATAATGATAATAATATACAGAACACTAAAAACAAACTTCTATATGTGAATTGTGAAGCATCATAAAAGCTAAAAGCCTATAGAAGCTTTCAGAAGTATAAATAAACAAAAAATATCATTCAAAGTGAAAATGTCTGAAAACGTGCTCCGAGACACAGGTGGCTGAAAGACATAGCGCTGTGAAAAAAAGAAGCGAATCCAGTGTTAAAAAAAAAAACCCCGAGATGTCTCATGTCCTTTCAACAACTGAGAATAATCGCAAAATAAAAAAAAATCACTTTCTAGGATTAAAAAATCTCAAACACAGCGACGGACTCCAAAAAATTCTATATGGAATCTGGCTAGCATTAAATAGTGAAAAACAATAAAAATGAAAAATAATTCATGGCTTAGAAAAAAAAAAGTTGAAGAAGTTCTGCCTCTCCAACTTACCGGAGGAAGATATCGTGGATGATTAAGAAAAAAATAATAAAAAAAACCATTGATTAAAAAGACCAAATACATTGAATTTTCAGATGGAGGGAACACATGAAGGGAAAAGCTGAAGAAAGCTGAGGGAACATTGCTTAGAAAAAGTTTTTTTTTAACCTTTTAAGGAGGACCACATTAGACTGGAGGGTTAGAGGTTGTAGGAACATACACAAGACTGAAGGGCACATCAAAATGGAGTTACTTGGGTGAAGGGAACATTGGAGAATGAGGAGGGTAACAGTGGAGGGAATGTTAATGAAGAAGAAGAAATTCTAAGCTCATTAGAGGCAGAAATAAACATGAAGGGAACTTTAATGAAAAACAAAATAATAAGAAAAAAGGATGGAAACCTACATATGGATGGTTATATGGAGGGAAAATTATTGATAAAAGAGGGAAATTAGCTCAATAAAGGAGGGATACGTATAAATGAAGAGAAAACTGGAGTGAACGTTAATAAAAAGCAAAATGATTTATTTCATTAAAGGAGGGACACTCATTTGGTGGGTTGCAGTGAAGGGAAGAACAATATAATATAAAAGAGTGATGTAAACATTTGATGGGAACAGTGTAAAGAAACACGAATTATCTCAATAATACGGAAACTGGTGACTCTTATGAGAAACACTGAAGGGAACATGAAGGGAGAGAGCAAAGGATTTCAAACACCAATAAAGAATAGACATCCATCTGAAGGTAATAGGAGGGAAACATATTAGAAAAGTGAAACAGGAGGGGCACAGTACTGTGAGAGGCAAAATCCAATCACATTAAAGGAGGGACACACTTAAAAGTGCAAGAAAAGGTGGGGATGAATATATACAACACATAGTTGAAACAGGAGGGACACAGTACTGTGAGAGGCAAAATCCAATCACATTAAAGGAGGGAAACATATTTAACAGTGCAAGAAAGGTGAAAATATTCAACATAGAGTTGAAACAGGAGGGACACAGTACTGTGAGAGGCAAAATCCAATCACATTAAAGGAGGAAAATATATTTAACAGTGCAAAAAAGGGAGAGAATTAAAAAAAACAACAATATAGGATTAAAACAGGAGGGACACAATACTGTGAGAGGCAAAATCCAATCACATTCAAGGAGGGAAACACTTAAAAGTGCAAGAAAGGGTGGGAATGAAAAAAAAAAAGATCAACAATATTAGGTTGACTGGGAATTGGCTAGTAAAGGAAAACTTCTCTATTTCCTTAATCAGTAAAAGAGACAGAGGAAAAAAAAAATAATATCTTACATAAAACACTAATATTATCAATTCTCTCATAAAAGATATATTTTAATATTAATAATATTCTTATTGAAGCTACTTCAATAGATTAACTAAAACTCATTATCTTAAGCTACATGTGAGAGGGGATTAAGGGCTAAAATCCTGTAATAAAATAAAATAGACAAGATATAGATAACAGACATTAATAGAATTAGTAGGTTTTAATTACAAATAGAAAAAACAGCAACATTCATATATATATATATATATATATATATATATAAATATATATATATATATATATATATATATATATATATATATATATATATATATATATATATATATATATATATATATATATATATATATATATATATATATATATATATATATATATATATATATATATATATATATATATATATATATATATATACACAGTTATCCTAGTATAACTAAGAAAATACACAAATTTTAATTAAAAAACCTTATTTAAATGTAAGATCTTTATAAACTATTTGAGTTAGTTCCATCCACGAATATTATTATCTATCCTGTGAGAAGCTTATTCAAACTAGTACAAAGTTGTTATTTCAAAACTTGGCCTCAAATTATAATTCAGCCATTTGTGAACTGTTTCGTGACTGTAAATAGTACTCTAAAAAACAGTCACGTGAAGTTTATGCCACAGGTAAGCATAATTTTTTTTCAGCCTCCAACGGGCCTCATCCTGATGAGGCCCACTGGAGGGGGAAATTTCTTTAGAAATACGTCAATATTCAGATATCAACCTGTGAGTCAAACTGTATGTAACATGTTGGTAGTTCTATATAATGGTTCTAACCAAGTAAAAAATGATTTTAGACAAATCCTCATTTAAAAGATAACACTGATATATTCTTATTTATTTCATGTATTATTTGCTCTAGAGAAGGAATACTTAGAGAACAAAGTTCTAGATAGGACAGAGTCCTAGATTTAAGGCCGCTCTCACGTGGCATGCCACGTGCGACGTGTCACTTTAGTGTGAAAGCGGCCTAATGGTGTAGTGAAGGAACAAGGCAACATTGCGTGTTCAGAAAAGCAAAAAAAAAAAAAATACAAAAAAATTCTTGAACAACAATAAGAGTAGCATTGAGAAATCTCAATAATAATAAGTGATAAATAATGATGATAACAATAGTTATAATAAACAGAGGTGATAGGGAATGGGAGGTGCTCTGAAGAACTGGTAAAAAGAACTGCAAAAAAGTAAGAACATTGAATAACATTCTCCTTCGAAGGTTGGGCAGCAAATAGTTTTTTGGGGTTGTTGAGATATGCTGAAGTATGGACAAAAGACTAACCTGCGCTTTCATTAATTCCTTTTTTTTCTCACGGGAGCCATATAAAGATTAATTCTAGCTATGGGGCAAGGGTGAGAGGGGAGTTGGGGCTAAAAAAAAGATAAATATATCAAAGAGAATATTAAGAAAAGTCTCTTAAGCTTCCGTGGACGTGAAATAGCAATATTAAATGTGAACGAAGATTTTTTTATTTTATTTTAAGTCTTGTTCTTTTCTAATTATCCATTGGTTAGCTACATCTCTCTAGCCATGCAAACTGCAGAGAAAGAGGACAAAAATCTTGAAGTTGTAATTGAGGGAAAAAAAAACAGCGATGATAATCAAACGATTTTTGGACTAAGAAGAGGAAACCACAAAATTTGACTTCAGTGTGCAAACGGCATGAGCTGAGCGCCTGATTGGTTGGTTAAGGTTGGGGGAAGGGGGAGAAAAGGGGGGTTTATCACTGATCCAGCCAATGAGAAAGTCGCAAAGCCTCAAATACTCCTCCTCCAGAGATTTCGAGAGAGGGAGTGAAAAACAGAAACACAGAGTAGAGGAGGGGGAGCAATAGACAGCTTTGCAGCTTCTCATCTCTCGATCATATTCTTCTTCTGTATTTTTTTTTTAAGACTATCATCGGTAGCAACCTTCCACATCTCATGTCCCCTGTCTATTGGACAAAAAAATATTTTTTTTTTATGATTTTTAATATCATATGATTCTTCTAAAGACTTAATTAAAGGCTTTAGCATTATTCTTTCACTGTCAGTTAACTGAATTCTCTCATTTTTGGTCATCTCATGGTAGGAAGTTGTACACAGTTAATGGATAATATTTGCACAAGATTTATCTATGGTTATATCGGACTAGAATCTTGAGGCATAAACATTATATGTTTTACACTTTTTAATGCACTCTGCATGGTGTCACTTTTTTTTTTACTTGATAAAATTGATATTTTAACCTTGATAAGTGATAAAAATTGAGAATGGATTTAATAGTATCGAATAATCGTCGATATATACAAATAAACTGTCTTTTGTGATGGTTCCAGTAATACTAAGAGCGTGTTTTGATTCCGCTGGCAATTTCTTAATCTTTTAAAATAATTTTGATGTATATATATCTGCAGATGTGTACGAACCCTCTATACAGACATAAAGCAAAACTAACACCAATAAAATTGGATAAAGAATATCGAAATTTATGGACATCCTAATCAAAAAAAAAAAAAAAATGCCTAGATAAATAATGAACAAATAGATGAAAAAAAATAAGATTGTCCATCCAAAAGGGTCTTCTCCATTAAAAAATAAAATATTGAGATTTATTTTTTCTTTCTAGATCAGACAAAGTCGAGTAATAGAAAGAAATTAGAAATAATGTTCATACAGTCAGATTATCTGAGATCAGTAAGTAATGCAACATATATAAATGTGAATTTGATGTCAACTTTGTTTAATTTGTACGAATATTTGTGTATCTTAAGGGGGGTTTACACTGTCAAATGGTTCGTCGAACGCGGTTCAACAGACAAGTGTTTGAAGTGATGTTCGAACGTGTGAACGGGGTATTTGGTTGTAGAACACGTTTGTCGAACGAGTATTTGTGTATCTTAGTCCCAATGGAGTCCTTCCTCTTTTTTGATAATTTATTTTTTTTTTCTGGAAGAGGAAGAACCATATTTTTTTTTTTTTTACAAATTCTTGAGTTGGGTAGGGGGATATGCCCTCCTTTTTTTTTTTTTTTTTTTACAAAATCGTGAAGTGTAAGGGATATTTTTTTTTTTTTACAAATTCGTGAAGTGTAAGGGGCTTTTTTTTTTTTTTACAAAATCGTGAAGTGTGTGTGGTTTTTTTTTTATAAATTCGTAACTTGGGGGGGGGGGTAAGATAATTTTTTTTTTTTACAAAATCGTGAAGTGTAAGGGATTTTTTTTTTTTTACAAAATCGTGAAGTGTAAGAGAATTTTTTTTTTTTACAAAATCGTGAAGTGTAAGCTTTTTTTTTTTTTTTTAACAAATTCGTAACTTGAGGGGGCGTATCCCCAATTTTGGAAGAAGTCCTGAGTTGGAAGGATAAGGCCTCCAATTATTAAGTAAATGCGTGGATTGGAGGGAAAACATACACAAATTTATTTACAAATGTATGACTTTGAAGAAAGAATCAGGCGATTTTATTTGTTTACAAAAACGAACTCCACTTTCTTACAAACTCGTAAAATTTAATGGAAAACGTCCCCATTCATCTACAAATTAGTGAATCTGAGCTGAAATTCCCCCA
The DNA here is from genome assembly GCA_037179515.1 of Halocaridina rubra. Taxonomy (NCBI): domain Eukaryota; kingdom Metazoa; phylum Arthropoda; class Malacostraca; order Decapoda; family Atyidae; genus Halocaridina; species Halocaridina rubra. Next base: position 25,172 of record JAXCGZ010018955.1, on the reverse strand, counting down.
TTTTTCAACGTTAAGTCCAGATTATATCACAATTTTATGAGATTAAGGAGAAATGACCCCTATTTTTCTACGTAAAACCCCCCATTATTTTACAATTTTCGCGATCAAGAGGGAATTTTTTTTTTAATCTGTTTTTAAAATTCTTGAGTTCGGATTGCAAATACCAACTTTTTTTTTTTTTACAAATTCGTGTGTGTGTGTTTATGTGTGTGTGATTTTTTTTTTACACAAATTCGTGAGTTCATGTGCGTGGTCACCGTACGTCATTATACATTCATTGTGAAAAGACAAATGACTGTCCTTTAACTTGTGGAATATTTATAGAGTGTTTGTGGAGGTGATATACGTGTCTGTGCTAATGTGATGAACGGACTACATAGTGAATATAAGTGTTTGTGATATACACTTAGTGAAATATATATACATATATGCACATACATACATACATACATACATACATACATACATATATATACATATGTATATATATATATATATATATATATATATATATATATATATATATATATATATATATATATATATATATGTCATGCCCAGATTTACTCACGACGAGTCCATAAACTAACTCACCCAAGGGAAGTTAAGAATGTAAGGAACGAAAAAACAGCGACCCTGCTGGCAAGGAGGATAACGTATGAGAGAAAAAATACATTGTTTGGCATTTTACACAATCCAAACAAATTATTCCTGAAATTTACATTTTGATAACGTGTGTGTTTTTTTTTTTCAAGTTAAAAGAGCATTCATATTATACGTAAAACAGAAGATAAATAATTTTTTTTTTATAATTTTGTGCAACAAAAATAACTAAAATTTTTAAGTAATTTTTAATGAAACCTGATTATACGGATATGAAGAAAATCTGCATATGTATGTATGTATGTATGTATGTATGTATGTATGTATGTATGTATGTATGTATGTATGTATGTATGTATGTATGTATGTATGTATGTATGTATGTATGTATGTATGTATGTATGTATGTATGTATGTATGTATGTATGTATGTATGTATGTATGTATGTATGTATGTATGCACGCACGCACGCACGCACGCACGCACGCACGCACGCACGCATGCATGTATGTATGTATGTATGTATGTATGTATGTATGTATGTATGTATGTATGTATGTATGTATGTATGTATGTATGTATGTGTATGCATATCCGTACGTGCGTACGCCTTATTCTCTTTGTATCATAATACATTAGTCATTTGCACGTACTAATCTAAATATATACGCATTGGTATCTGATATAATGCATCAATAGCAATTTTTATTTCTCTGTCTGTGATAATAATAATTAAAAGGATATTTTTTTCGCATATTCTTTTGATTTATATTCTAAAGTTTTTGTCATTTAACACAGAAAATAATTTTTTTTTTCATATCAATTGATCGAAAAAACAACTGTACTTTGCATTGAAGAGACAAGAAAATAATGCCCATTTATATAATTTCTTTCGTGTATAAAACTTTTTAATATTAACTTTCGGTCTATACTGGAGTTATACCCAGAGAATACTCTCTGAGGATGGTTCGCGTAAGACCCGCAAGCTAGAATGTTACTGTTTTTAATATAAAAGATACTGTATAAATCTGGGAGTTTTTCTTTTTCATTTTATAGGTCATAAATTTGATTTTTTTTAAATAAGATTATTATATACAAAATTTTGATTCTATTAAATTTTATAAGCGGTAAAATTAATCTTCAAAATCTGGCATCAACTTCCATCCACGAGGTTTGTTATAATTCTCGTAAAATAATCTTTTTGATTACTCAACTGAATGATTAAAATCAATCAATAATTAATCTGTGATCAGACGAGTGTTATCTCAACGAGAAGAATTCTCTTACACAATGGAATCTACAAAACGTAAAATTTATGAATGGATTCGTGTTTAGGTTCGGAACTACGATCTGAGATAAAACACTCAGTCAAACAGAATTATGTCACTGCTATCTGTGTTCAACATGGCACTATTAATTTATTAGATGTGATTAATTCGACTGACGTGGGGTGTCTGGAACCACTAAAACGTATTTATCAAATCAGAGTCAATTGAGCTAAGAAATTTTTTCTGCTGTTAGTTCATTAATCAATAAAATCTTATTTGTTTGTTTTGGCTCAGATCAATCAAATATTTCTAAGACATGTGGACTATATGCTCTAAATATAATGTCAATTTGGCTATGTAATTCTTCTGCTTTTTTAGTACATTAGTCAAGCAAATCTTCCTTATTCTTTGTAAATTAATCAATGAAATATTATTTTTTTTTTGTTATTCTAAGATATGTGGATGATTATTCTCTAAGTCAAAGGAACAGGTCTGCTTCATGCCATTTTGCCCACCTGGTACGATTTCCCTCCAAACCTTCGGCCGCAGCAGGTGACGGTGAAATTAGCGTGGCTGGAAAGAGATGGACTTCGGCTCTGGGGAGGCGATGCACTGCCCGGCCGGTTGGGCTGACCGTTATAAGGGACTTCCAACTCCACGAACTCGCGGTCCTGTAAAATGTAATTAATGTCAACCAACAGTAACAATATATGTACATGACCCCATTCCTCCCTTGTAAGGGGGGTGGACGAGCTAAGAAGGACGCAACAGTAACAACAGTATCAAAATTTAACTTTTGCTACATAATTTAGGTCCCGTATAATGTAATTAATATCAACCAAAGTAACAATATATGTATGACCCCATTCCCCCCTTGTGAGGGGGGTGGACGAGCTAAGAAGGCCTCAATAGTAACAATAGTATCAAAATTTAACATTTGCTACATAATTTCGGTCCTGTAAAATGTAACTAATATCAACCAACAGTAACAATTTATGTACATGGCCCCATTCCCCCCTTGTAAGGGGGGTGGATGAGCTAAGAAGGACGCAATAGTAACAAAAGTATCAAAATTTAACATTTGCTACATAATTTACGCCCGGCAAAATGTGATTAATATCAACCAACAGTAACTATTTTTGGACATGGCCCCATTCCCCCCTTGGAAGGGGGGGTGGATGAGCCAAGAAACACCCAATAGAAACAGTAGTATCATAATTCAACATATGCTACACGATTTATTCTGAGATAATTTGAGTTTCTGCAGCCAGCTCTAGGTCTTTTTCAAAACATTTTAGAGCAGAAGTTTCAATATTCAGCCATAAGTAACTATTAAGTTCCACCTGTGTTTATGCTAGTCTGTGCCGATAATTCACTTCTAGCAAATTTTGTTTTAGACTTGGCCATTTTGGTAACATTAAGTTTTGTTTCATTACACACTTAAATAAATATTTATATATTAATAATATAAGAAGGCAACCGTCCTAGCCCTTAGTAAAAAAAGGAGTTCGTGACGTAAAACCGAATCCGAATCCAATCCATATTAATAATATATTATTAATATATTACTAATTTACTTACATATGTGTGAATGGATAATAGACAGAGTTTCAAATTTTTATTTACACCATATTTAGTCTCAACAATGTTAAAATTTATTATGATTGCCAATCTTAAGGGGGGTTTACACGGTCAAACGGTTCGTCGAACGCGGTTCGACAGACAAGTGTGTGAAATGATGTTCGAATGTGTGAACGGGGTATTTGGTTGTCGAACACGTTCGACAAATGTGTTCGACAACCAAATACCCCGTTCACACGTTCGAACATCACTTCAAACACTTGTCTGTCAAACCGTGTTCGACGAACCGTTTGACCGTGTAAACCGCCCTTTAGTACCTGTTTCGAAGATTAAATTCACCATTCATAAAAATAAGATTCACTAAACATAATGAAAATGGTAACAGTTATTCTAGGAAACTTGCTTAGATGTTAACAAAATGGTTTCATTATTGTCTGCTCTCTACTTAAACACGAACAACTACTAATGATTGAATTGACATTACAATTACTGATAAAAGAATTGGAGATGAAAAAGGATTTTCCATAGTGGAGATTCTCGAGGCAAACAAACACATTCATGAAAAAAAAAAAAATCTTTAACTTGTATCATTAAACAGATCCATATAACCATTGCAATACATAAACCCCTTTTCTCCTCATATGAAGGGTGGCTGAGTCAAGGCAAAATACTCTGACTCTTTAGGAAGAGAAAATACAAGTCTTCAAAGGGAAAGGAATTTGCGTTGTGTTTCATCTAAATACCACGTGGATGACACGTTTTGGATAAATTTTGGGCAACGTTTATCGCAATGTAAATTACGTTTTATGAGAATAATTGAAATACACCTAATTTCAGGTAATGAACTGGATTAAGCACATGCACATACACATACACATTCGCACACGCACATGTACACACACACACACGCACACACACACACACACACACACACACACACACACACACACACACACACACACACACACACACACACACACACACACACACACACACACACACACACACATATATATATATATATATATATATATATATATATATATATATATATATATATATATATATATATATATAAGAAGACTGAAATGGGCAGCTGGAGACAGCTTTATGAAGACTTTCATCAAATTAAAGGACTCAACCTTTTACTTAGGGCTAGTAAGTAAAATGACCACCAAAGGAAAGAAGAAACCAGACTGAATTGAAGTTAAAGTGAATTTTTAAATCAGTTTCATTAATCCTTTTTACGTAATGAAAATCCACAAGAATAGAATTTTCCAATTTTTCTTTTAATTATGACAAAATCCGTTAGGGAATAGGTAGATAAGTTTAAATATTATCTTCAGGTGAGAATAGATATAGTTTTTTTGCCGATCTATGAGTCTTATCTTAAGGTCAGAATAGATATAATTTTTTTTTGCCGTTCAATGAGTCGTTTTTAATCCCAGTTCGAAGTGGGTTAGAGAGACAGGTTAGAGCTGGGGAAATAAAACTGGATGCCATTCCTAATGTCCCAAGGTGGGTTCGAACATAGGTATTCCACTTCAGACAAGTATACATCAAGTTATAAGTGTTAAGACGATGTAATGAACAATCCTAAGAGAAAAAATAAAGCTTACGCACATACATACATACATACATACATACCTACCTACCTACATACATACATACATACATACATACATACATACATACATACATACATACATACATACATACATACATACATACATATATACACACATACATACATGCATACATATACATACATACATACATACATACATACATACATACATACATACATACATACATACATACATACATACATACATACATACATACATACATACATACATACATACATACATACTTACATACATACATACATACATACATACATACATACATACATACATACATACATACATACATACATACATACATACATACATACATACATACATACATACATGCATACATACATACATACATACATACATACATACATACATACATACATACATACATACATACATACATACATACATACATACATACCCATAAAAATGTCTGAAATCCTCCTAGTTAAGTGGGGTGGCCCAGTCAAAGCACACACATTCACCAGAAGTTAAATATCTTACCGTGGTTTTCTCAAGGCATCGTAATAAGTGATGATGCTGTAATTCAAAGATGTCTTCTTCTTTCGTAAATTCATCCATTTCTAGACCACTCTCTTGGGCTGCCAGCCTGGCTTCGGCCGCCTTCTTCTTGCTGACGAAGGCTGCACCTGAAGACGCCTTCGCTATCCGTATGCGTGCCAGACGGGCTTTCTGTTATGGAGATGAAAAAACAAAACAACAATGTTAGTCAAGGGATCAAGTCTTTATCAGAGGTCTTCTGAAGGTTGATTAAAATCAAGAGAGGCCCAAAAAAAAAAAAATTAAAATTAGATGCGGCTCCTTGCTTGGCAGTCCAGTGCCAAAGGGGGATTGGCCCTGTCACTTTAAGGCGTTTTTTTGTCTCTTTTCTCATTTAAGTTTTTTTTGGACAATTCTTAATACAAAAGCATCATATCTCTTCCATGAAATACGAAGGCTTGTTTACAGGCCTGAAATGTCTAAGGCAGCTTGCACATCAAAGTGGCACGTCGCACATGGCACGTCGCACATGGCACGTCTCACATGGCACGTCGCACGTGGCTTGTCGCACGTGGCATGCCACGTGGCACGCCAGTTGAAAACGATCATCCGGAAATATATGAAACCTTTCACATAAAAGAGGCATGATACGTCCCATGTGCCATGTGCGACTTTCGACGGCAATGGGACGTGTCACGCCTCTTCTGTGTGAAAGGTTTCATATATTTCCGAATGTTCATTTTCAACTGGCATGCCACGTGGCATGCCACATGCGACGTGCCACTTTGATGTGAAAGTGGCCTTAATTATGTGCTTTGAAAGCTTGTTAAAAAACAAATGCAGACTGGCATTAACAAATGCGTATGTAGCTGTACTTGAATTTCTGCGCATGAAGACCATGTTGAGCATATGTATATGTGAAGAAAAAACCAGTCTAAAATATGAGATAAACGCAACCACAGATGTCTATAATAATGGCATTTGGTATATATATATTTTTTACGCATTCTCATTCACAAGAATTGAAAGCAGCAAGCTGGGCCTTTAAAGAAAAGTATTTTGGAATAGCAGCCTCAAAGTGGCAGTAAAGCGTGTACTGGAAGTAAAAAAAAAAAAAGTAAAATTGGTGTGTGGAAATATTATTTTTTTTTTTTAAGAATGGAATGATTAAAAAAAAAAAGATAGCAGTCCCCTGTCTCGAGGTTGGTGTAGTTGTTGATGAAACTGTTGATGAAACTGTTGTAGTAGCTGTTGTAGAAGAAGCAGATGTTGCTTATTTTGCTTCCATTTTTCGCCTCTCGTAAAGATATAAAATATTTTAACATGAATTTTTACTTCTCTTTTGCTATTTTTACTCTCGCCCTACAACTGCTCAATCTCCCAGCTCTTACTGGTCTTGTATAAGTGCAAAAACTCGCCTGTTGTTCTTCGCGTTTCAGCATGGCTCTCTGGGAAGAAGAAGAAGAGAGAGGGAGGGAGAACTCATCAGTTGGCACACCCCAAGGGGGCCACAAACGTAACAAAAGTAAAAAAAATGATCTGGCCATTGGATACTTGGAGGGAACACTGACTACCGGGGAGGCGCCAAGCTATAGAAATATATTTAGAAAAAAATATATAGAGTGAAAAACAACTCTTCCAGTTGAATTTTGTTTACATAGGCTGTGTGATTAGGAGCGAATCTGTTACAGAAAAATAATATAATGGAAAAGACTTAGAATATTATAATTAAATTTTAGACATTTTTGGAAGAAGATCCGGAAGTACTCTTGAAAAATTAAATAATAAGGTATAATTAAGTAATAATCTACGAAGTAAATTAATATATAATATTTTGAAATAAATTGATTCTATATATATATATATATATATATATATATATATATATATATATATATATATATATATATATATATATATATATATATACACACTTATTTTTTTATCCATTGACGCAAATTACATAATTCCTTAAAACTAAGAATGCATTTAGTACAGTATTTATCATTTGTTGGCTATGATTGTGTTCGTACTGAAGCTCGTAACTCCCCGTCTCCCAGCCCGGTTTTGTTTCACTG
>JAXCGZ010018955.1:5000-10000 GCA_037179515.1 Halocaridina rubra | reverse complement strand
CTTTGAACTGGCCAACGTGACGGCGATACTCTCAGCTCTCGTCGCGAAGCAGATCAAAGGAAACCTTCACTCATGGATCAAGCAGAACCTACAAAACCGTAGTGCTCGAGTCAAAGTAGAAGGGCACTACTCCACCTACAAAAACCATGAAAATGGTACCCCCCAAGGTGGAATCCTTAGTCCCTTCCTCTTTAACTGTCTCATGGAAAAACTCATGGACACTGCACTACCACATGGAGCCAAACTCTTCAATTATGAAGACGATTTTGCCCTTGTCACAATAGGCAACAGAAGCTCCAACAAGACCCAGCGCTGCCTCACCAAGATTCACCAAGCCTTCATGTCCCTCAGAGTAAAAATCACTGCTCGCAAGACCAAGCCCCTCTCCATCCACCAGTGGAGACAAGACACTAGTCTGGTCATAGGCAACGAGCCTGTGGACTGGGTTACCAAGCACCCATACCTGGGTGTACACATTGATGGCAGACTAACCTCTGGACCCAAAATTTAACACTTGCGCGACAAATGCCACCTACGACAAGCGGTCCTTCGTCGGATGTTGGGCCCCTACGACGGTGCACCCTTCAGGCTCTTCAAAACCTTCTACGTACAAGCCATACGCAGCCTCATAGACTATGCTTGTCCCACACTCTGGCTACTAAAAGACCAATAATTGGACAAGATAGAAGTCATACAGAATAACGCCATGCGTACCATGCTAGGAGTCCCCATGTGGATCAAGATAGAAAACATCCAACTAGAATCCGGCCTCATGCCACTCAAACTTAGAGCTCAACAAAAACTAACCCTCTTTGTGGCCAAAACCACCACTGCCCAACATACCTGCCTAGCTGGCACAAATTTCCGGCTAGCTCTCAATCTCCACCCCGGCCACAATCCTAGAACTTGGGCAGCCAAGGTCTGTGCTGGCCTGCAAGCACTGCTAGTCAGGGAGGACATCCTAGCCAAGATACAGGACAATCCACTTCCTGAATACTGATGTCCACCTCCATGGAACGACCAACCACTCGACATAAAGATCGAGCTCCCTGACAATCCCTAAAGCTCAGTCAACCTGCTTGTCCTTAAAAACATATACAAGGACAAAATTCAGAGCTGGAGCAGGCAGAACTCCCAAGTCTTCTGCACAGACGGCTCAGTAAATCAAGAAATAGGAGCCTCAGCAGCCACCTTCACCACCGGAAATCACGTTTAATCCTGGAGACTGTCAAACTCCTGCTCCTCTCTCCAGACTGAGCTTGTTGCTATAGCCAACGCCCTCAATTTTTTTTTACCCAGCAAGAATCTGACCATGTCCTAATTCTCTCTGACTACAAAGGCGCCTTAAAGGCCATCAAGAAGCCACTTTTGAGAGACAATGTACACACCATCACCACCATTTTCAAACTATACCACAGGACAATCAGCCTTGGAAGAGCCATCACTCTTGTCTGGATTCTCGGCCACGTCGGCATCAAGGGAAATGAGGAAGCCAATCAGGCCGCCAAACAAGCCACTCTTAGAGCAGAAATCCTAATATCTCTGCTTCCTGGGATTCAACAGATAAGAACCAAAGCCACCAAGTCACTCCTTAACGTCTTACTAACTAGACAAAACCTGTGCACAGACACCGGCTCCCCCTCCACTTGGTGTTACAAATCCACCACCAATCTTCTGCAAATCACCCTGGCCAAGAACCTTCGACGAAACACGGCGGTTAATGTGTACCGTCTACACTCGGGTACAAGTGCACCTGGCGAATAGTTGAGGATATCCTTAGGGAGTGCACCTTCTGCCAGGAAGCCTCACCACATCCACTGCTCCACTACATCCTCGAATGCGATGCCCCCGAAACATCCAGTATAGATCCCAATGCCCTTCATGTTGCTAGCTCCATAATCAGACTAGCAACAAACAACTACATGGACAGTCTACTGAATACCATCAGTCAATACTTTCCACCCAGATAACTATGTAACAACTCTCAATCATCACCAAAACATGAGTTCATGAGGTTGAGAACCAATTTCTCAACCTATCCAGGGCTACAAAAAGAATATTGGTTTGATGTTAACTAATAATCCTGAGCTGAACACTTATGTTTTCTATTATCATTACAGATTGGTACAACCCCACCTGCAGGCCAAAAGGGAAGGCCTGGTCACCCTCAAGGGTGAATATCATCATCATCATCTATAAATGGATGTAGTGGTGGATTAACACCTCAAGTAGTCGGGAGTAAGATGTTAACAGCATCTTTGCCTACTTGTAGCGGGGTGCCGGAACACTTATATATTAATTCTACTTCAAGAAGGACTTTTTAGGTCACTTTGAAAACACGAATAATTTTCAAAAATGATTTTCATATGATTTTGAGGTTATCTGGAGAAGTGTAATAATATCTCTTAATTAGTAGGCCATATCTATGAATAAATATATGTTTTTAGTTCCAGAGTGAAGCTCTTTAGAGAACTTTCATTAATCCTAGATAACTTATTTTTGCTTTCTCTCTATCTCTTCTGTGGTCCATAAGCTAGAAAAATTATATGTATTTTTCTGGCCCCGTCTTTTGGAATCCAATTCAAGTAAAACTGAAATTGTTTATTTGAACAACAAAGACCTGAAAATGCTGTTACCGCATTTTTGGTGTATAAACAATATACTTATAAATGAAAACAGACATTAACAATTCAAAAGTTTATCCAATCGGGTCCTAGAAGATAACCAGGAATACGAGAAGACAAGATCCCAGGAAAAGATTCTTTTCTCTCTTCTTTTTGAATCTGTTCCAAACAGATCCTTAAAATTTGACTCTTTAATCGCGAAAACATGAGAAGGCTTTTACCACATTTTGGGTTTTATACAATGTATTGAGAAATAAATACAGAAATTACACCAGCCGCCAGTTGCGATACTACAGTCGAAAAAGGTCTTTTGGATTTGAATAGGACTGTCCTGGACAACTCGGTGTTAAGTCTTTCTTCAGTTGCGGTTCTTTTTCTATACCTACATCAACACCGAATATTCTTGGATAGTCGTTCCACATCTTTACTATCTCTTCACATCTGGCAAGTCACAAGACTCCCCGTCTCTGTTTTTCTTTTGCTAACCTAGTCGGATCCAAGGAGGCAAGAGAACCAGAAAAATATAAAGCAAGAACAAACATTTAGGAAACAAAAAACAAAGTGATAAAAAATAAACTCATATAAACAAAGAAAAACAACAAACAAACAAACAAAACGTACATATAAGAAGAGCAAAACACGAAAATAATGGCCAAGAAAGAAAAGAAACAGAAAACAAAAACAAAAACATAGAAATTCAGATCTCTAGGGATCGTTAATCGAGGACAGAGCGTGCAAAAATAAGTTTGAATTAAAGGTTTTCCTGTATCATAATACATTTATTATCAGCAATTTTAAGCAGTTAGGTAATTACCGGTCATGCTACTGTTAAGCTGATGATCTAGAGAGCATACACATGTTGGTGCAAAAAGGAAAAAACGTATAAATTTTTAAACTGAGCCAACATTCTCCGAAGAATTCTTTGGTAAACAAAAACAAATTTCATCTGCACCCAGAAAACGTTCAATGGCGTATTCGGTCAATACCTGATATTCTTTTCAGGATTTATCCCTATAAACGTTTGCACCTTTAATGTGACACACTTAGTTACCATTCGAATGGGGGTGAACACATACATGTTGGAGCTGGGGAATTAAGGCTGGGTGCCCTTCCAAGCGACCCACGGTGGTATTTACCATATTCTTGTCTCTTATGCATGAGTGACATGTAGTGCTCATTCGAACAGTGGGTGAAAACAGACAGGCTAGATGCCCATACTAACGTTCCGCAGTGGGATCAGACCCAGGTTTGTCAGGCTCATCACTTTACCAACTCACACCCTTTACCACTGAGCTAGCGTGGAGATCACAACAACGGATCAATTGCTTATATTTCGCTCTATCCCCTGGGTCCTCCTACATCACACTACACATACACTCATGTCCTCCCTCACCATATACTTAACCCTCTTCCTTGGCCTATTTCTCCTCATCCTGCCTGGCAGGTCCATATTCAGCATCCTTCTCCTCGCATTCCCCTCATCCCATCTCACCAAATGTCCAAACCATCTCAGTCTCGCCTCACATCCTTTCTGACCTAATTCTTTATTCTCATTTCAATATTATCTGTTGTTCTTCATAACATAAAGTCTTTTTTGTTTCTTTTATTTTGATGCTATCTCCCTTAATCTGTAAAAAAAAAGTCTTTATTTGACATTCCTGTCTTTGTTTTGTCATTACGTCATTATCAATGTCAATCTGGATTATTTACCTCCCTGCTTCGTTGCGGTATTCTGAGCACCCAAAACATACTTTTGAATTGCTTTGTGATGCTATATTAAGTGTCCGATGGGTTTCTTTAGTCTAATTCAGGAGTTGAGATCCTCTGCTTCCTATAGTTCATTCTCTTCTTTTCTCTTACACTGGCCAAAGGAAAATCTCGCACGTGCTACAACAGTGAACTGTGTGGATGGGTGTGAGGGGCTGTTGCCACGTGATGAAATGGTGGGGGGGGGGGTAAACCAACTGCGACTGTAGGGTCTCACGGCAGACTATCCATGCCCGCCTACCCTGTGGATTACCCAAGCAGTACGGTAAGGGGGGAAATGTGGCAAACCTTTATCCCCAAGGAGTTAAGAAGAGTAATTTGAGGTATGTCTTGGATCGTGGTAAATGCGTGTTGTTTGGCTAGGCCACCCCCTTACAAAGGGGAATTAGGCCATTGTATATAGAGAGCATAATTTCATCTTTCCTCCTGGGTCGGGGGACATGAATACCGCCTCCGTGTTTCCCTGCCCGGGGATGAAAGTTGACTAAATGGGGCGAAGCAAGGGGACTGGAAACCTCACTTATGTAAATTTCACAGTGAAGAGTCTAGGTATTGCTTTGACTCCTCCATCCCTCTTATAAAGGGAGGATTCGAACTCACGGTAGTCGC
>JAXCGZ010018954.1:145000-152500 GCA_037179515.1 Halocaridina rubra | reverse complement strand
ATATGTAGAACAATGATAAGTGATAATAATAACAATAATAATAATAATAATAATAATAATAATAATAATAATAACAACAATAATAATAATAACGGAATAAGGAGAACTACAACAATACAACAGCAAATAATTCTATATTATACACAAACGATAAAATTTATTCATTGAACGTGATGGCAGCCACAAATGTTACAAAATTAATGAACTTGTTGGAAGTCAAGCAAATAGGGAAGAGAGAGAAGGACAGCGTTCTACTCCCCTATCACTATCAGTCGCTTCCTACGACATATAGGGAAAGCGAGTGTAGAGTCATTTCCGCCCAAAGCAACAGGGCTAAGCACAGACTTAAAATTGTTAATAAATAAGGTAATAGATAAAAAAAAAGAGCAAAATGATAAGTAAATATTTTTTTTATGACTGTCAAAGCAGGACTGGAAAAAAAAAACTGCCCTAATCGGACCATGGCACGAAGAAATCAAAGTAATAGAAACAGAGATGGGGAGTGTTGTGACTTGTCTTATGTGAAGGGATAATAAAAGACGTGTAAAGAATATCCAAGAATATTCGGGTGTAAATTTAGTCATAAGCGTAACTGAGCGACGACTTAGCATCGAACTGTCCTGGACACTCCTATTTTAGTCCCCAAGACCTTCAGCTGTTGTACATAAATATATGACAGTAATGAAGTGAATAATAAATAAAAATGTATATATATATATATATATATATATATATATATATATATATATATATATATATATATATATATATATATATATATATAGATAGATAGATAGATAGATAGATAGATAGATGATATAAAGATAGATTGACAAATAGACACACACACACACACACACACACACACACACACACACACACTATATATATATATATATATATATATATATATATATATATATATATATATATATATATAAGAGAGAGAGAGAGAGAGAGAGAGAGAGAGAGAGAGAGAGAGAGAGAGAGAGAGAGAGAGAGAGAGAGAGAGAGAGAGAGAGAGAGAGAGAGAGCATTAATAATTCAATAACTGAAACCCCTATACACATAACGCGCGCACACACACACGCTGACACTAATCTCAGATTTGTCTCCTCAATGTTGTCAGAATTAGCAACACCGGAATGGGCTGGAAGACGTTGGCAGAAGAGAGGAGTGTTGGTAATGTGTTGGAATAACGATAAATTTGAGGGTAATGTTGGAAGTGGTCAATATGACCGAAGTTCTGAAAATACATAAAGATAAACAGCCATATATATATATATATATATATATATATATATATATATATATATATATATATATATATATATATATATATATATATATATATATACTAGTTCTCCATAGAATAGGATTTTGTGACTTTAACAAGAGAAAATATTATGTCTCTGGGTTTGCTATCCTATATCTTCATCTGGTATATCATCCTCTGCAGTTGTCTTCGGATTAGAAAGCATCGTTGCAGACGAACTGCAGAGGATCATACAAATAAATTAAGAAATAGGATAGCAAACCCAGAGACACAATGTTGTCTCTTGTTAAAGTCACTAAATCCTATTGTGAGGAGAACTAGCATGATAAAATTCATTTGCTATTCGTGAATAAATGTTATTTGCATAAAAATTCTAAATGCTGGATTTGTGATTTTGAAAAATTGTTGTTTTCCTCTTTTTCTGTGCTTGTATCACTTTAAAAAGCATCTGGCAAGATGAATTTCTTGAGAGATAACTTTTGCAACGATGCTTTCTAGTGTGAAGAACTTCAGATGATGATACAAACAGATTAAGATATAAGATAGCAAACCCAGAGACATAATGCTATCTCTCGCTAAAGTCTCAATATCCTATTCTAAGGAGAACAAGCATGATAATGTTCACTTGCTTTTCCAGAATAACTGTAATATATATATATATATATATATATATATTTATATATATATATATATATATATATATATATATATATATATATATATATATATATATATATATATATATATATATATATATATATATATATATATATATATATATATATATATATATATATATATATATATATAATATATATATATATATGCCTCACGAGCAGCACGTAAACACATTAAATATGTGACAACCTAAAGTGGAGCTGTCATAAAAAGAAGTTGCTCTATGCACCAAAAAGTATATTAACAAAATAAATACATAATCGATTGTATAAGCAAATATATAAAATAATTAAAAGTATCAATAAATAAATAAATAACAAATATACAATTGTATAAGTAAATAAAGACCTCATTAAATACATGAATTTCATAAAATAAAAATATCCTGACAAGGAAGACTATGATAAGTTCAAGTTTACTTACAAAACCAAATGTCTGAACTAAAAAAGTATAATGGGGGGGGAAATATCGATAAAATATAAATAAAAGGCAAGACGGGAAAACGGTATATGATATTGGTGACGATTTGCAAGACGATTGGACAGGATTTCAAGCAGGATATGGGAGAACGACGAAAATGTGGAATCGTCTGCAAATTTTTGCATGGTGAGAAGTGGAGATATAAGATAGTGGAATAAAATACATTTTTACTATTGTTATTATTATCATTACTGAAGGAGACAAAAGGTCCCCAAGCGTTTAACTGCCTATTTACTGTTATATTATTGTTATTATTTTTATTATTATTATTATTATTATTATTATTATTATTATTATTATCACGAGGAATCAGTACCGAACATTTTTTGTAGCATCAAAGCTAGTGAAACCACTTTTTCATTCCTAATGTTACACATCTATGCGTATTTGCTTAGCATGCTGAGTTGAAAGGGTTTTCCTAACACGAGAGGGAGGTTATATTCATCTCCGTTTTAACCCTAGACAAATCTGGCAAAGAGAAGCTACACGGGCTACCTTAATGACTTAAACTTGGGATCTCCGGAATGGTAGCCATACACCGTATCTGCTGAATTCATCTCCATATTATATAAATAATATACTTACAATTTCAGTTATAACTCTCGTCTCAAGCTGGTCTAAAAAGAAATTCCTTGCACCACGTGACTTACCTGTGGAAGGAAAGGGATTTTATTAATAAATATACACACAAAAGGTATAGCAGGCAACATATCATTATTATTATTATTTCATTATTTATCAAGGTGGCTTGCAGTTAGAAACCAGGACGAGCATAACATCCCCACTGAAAGTACTGCTTATTTCTTGTTTATAAAAGTATACACTTGTCTTGCAGTTCAACCAAAAACATCCCCAGTAGGCCAAAATCAGAACTCACTTCCCTGGTCTCGCTTTCTAAAGATGTCCTCATGCATACCGCAAACTAAAATTTATTATACATGCATATATTTTTTGCCGTTTATTGTGAACATAAATTGTGATTGGCCGGATAAAAAAAAAAGAGCGACACTTAGTTTCTTTTCTAAGAGTAATCAGCCATTAAAATGTTTTTTTTCTTTCTTTCATAAAAACAGGAATAACATGGAGTTATTTGAATTGGATATATAACAAATAAACAACGTAGTAAAGTGATAGAAGAATTAAGCTTATCCTACAGTCCTGCACCCAAAACAAGGAGAAAAGCGCATATGTTAATTGATCTCAGAATACCATCCACTCATAACATAGCAAGGTGAGGGACGTGTTTCATTCCAGTCCAGCAAAAACAGATGAATATATGTAAAAAAAAAAATAATAATAATAATGTAGAGGGCATGACAAAAATATAGTTATTGGGGAGGGAAAGCAGCTTATCTCACTGCCGGTTCCAAGCCATGGTCAATGGGGAGGGTTGAAGTAAGAAAGGCCATTCAGTCGGAATGGACAAAAACCAACCACTAGTCTCCAAGAAGCTAGTGAAAAACAGCGACCTCAAATAAGCGTGACAAAACCTTCCGAAACGAGGGCGTTATCAAAACAGCTCTTTTTCAGAACCACTAAAGGTTAAGAAAGGGACAGAAGTGAGTACACGAATTTCATATGTGAGGTTCCTGGGGTCAAAGTATATTCATGAGGTTAGCCTGAGGTAGCTCAGTCAATACATTGGCTAACTCTGAGATGAGGAGCTCAGAGCAATGCTTTTTCATGGTAAACAGCTATGTGAGTGAAATTCCCACACTCCAACTGTTCCCCAACCCCCCAAAACACTCAGTTGCAACCCCATTATCTCCCATACTATGCAATTTGCTGCAGAATTCACTAACATTCTTTACGTGAATCACTCTTAAAAATCAGAGTTGCCATATGCTTATAAGTCTACACCACATATAAGGAAGTTTATATAGTTAACACTGAGCATTACGATCAAAATGACTATTAACTTGTAACACTGTGTGGAAGCAAAGTCAACTAAGAAGGCTCACTTGGTAAGGATAGAAATGCATCTCTCGCTGTCCTAAAGTAATAATAATAATAATAATAATAATAATAATAATAATAATAATTATAATAATAATAATGGATATTAAAAATCCCGGTAGTATTTGAAGATATCTACTAATTCTTACCACGACAGAGCCACTCCTCTCAATATGGGAGGTATTAAGAGAATAATAATAATAATAATAATAATAATAATAATAATAATAATAATAATAATGAAAGTTCCTTTAAAACATGGAGAGAAATTGAAGATATTTATAAATGCTTAGCATATTCAACAGTTCATGCTTTAAATATAAAAGGTGTTACGATAATAATAATAATAATAATAATAATCTTCGTAATCATTAGAGAATCAGTCGCCATCCAGAGAAGCCAAAGGTGACCATCAACATCGCTGAGGTAAGCACTTACGTCAGCAGAAACGAAGCGAAGCTGCCTGTTAGTAAATAGGCTATATCTGCGACTTCTTGACCCTTGACAACCAACACACATCTATCTGCTCTTTCTTCTTTGCTATATATAAAATAATCTTGGTTGTGTTTATTCCTAAAATTATTTTCGTCCCGTGCGTCTGTCGTGTCTGTTTATATGTCTATAGTTTACTCACCCCACACATTTATCGTTTAAAGGATCGGTATCTAAATTATATATAAAGTGGATGTCCAGAAAGTTCTTAAGAGAGGAGACGTAAATGGCTTCCCTCACAAGGCAGTAGCTGCTGTCGACTCAACAGTCTCAATGGATACTCCATTAAGTAAGCAAGGTCACTGACGGAGCGGTACCCTATGTGTACTAATGAAGTTTATAATGCCACTGATCCCAAACACTTAATGGTGCACTCACTCAAGCTGCTGAGTTAACAGAAGCTAAATCATGCATAAGCCACAACTAACGTGTCATTCAAATCCCCCAAAAGAAGTTCTGCCAAAGTACTGCATTGGGGGTTCAAATTCGGGGCCTTCTGGATGGGAACATGCCAAAGTTGTCTCATTGTAATTCCAAACGTAATTCGTCTGTTTAACAGAAGTTAGCCAAGATAAAATTATGATTTCAATCACTATACGATCCTCTTCCTCTCGTACATTACCACAGTTCCTTTTACAAATGATATAAAAAAAATCATATTTGCGTATGATAAATAACCAACATATATTATTCCAAACTTGAAGCGTTATCCCACTATATCTAGCAGGGTGGCCACAACTGAATAAGAAGCAAAAGGTTTTAATTATTATATCCTTTCTCAGCTGCATGCACATGTACACTACATTATCGCCCCTGATTATAACATGAAGGTAATTGCGAAAGTACCGATATAATAAAGGACAGGGGGGGGGATTGTAAACCCTTTCAACACAACAGGCTTCATAAGCACCCAATTAGATATGTGAGACAATTTGGAATAGTATCTCGAGCATCTGGGCTTTTAATTAGGGCAAAAATGCCCTTTCTGCAGTAAAAGAAAATAAAAAAAGATGGGTAACTCTCCGTGAAGATGACAGGGATGCAATCACCAAAGTGACAACGGAATGGTGGCGGTCACAGAGGAAATTCGCTGTCTTCTTTCCTTAGCCAATCCATTAACTAATTGCCAATTCCATCCTTCTCTTCCCCTCTGGGCCTGTTTGGCCTGTTTTCTTGTTATTGTTGTTTCTGTGGTTGCTGATTATGCAGCTGTTTGAGACTGGTGCAATACATTCTTTGTAAGCAATACTAAAAGAGTTAGTTACTGTAATGAAACTGATATATATATATATATATATATATATATATATATATATATATATATATATATATATATATATGTGAGTGTGTGTGTGTGTATGTGTCTGCAGCCTTTCAAAATATTAACGATACTAATATAAGAAGTCTTGACGTAGTAGTAGTGGTAGTACTAGTAGTAGTATCTGTAGAAGTGATTCCTTTAAGAGCAATAGCCATTAGCAACTTCTTCAAAACTGTAATAGTTATTGCACTACATTTCAGTATGCACTACCTATGAAGAATACATAAATAAAACAAGAGAGAGAGAGAGAGAGAGAGAGAGAGAGAGAGAGAGAGAGAGAGAGAGAGAGAGAGAGAGGAGAGAGAGAGAGAGAGAGAGAGAGAGAGAGAGTAATATATACATAAAAGATTGCGAACCATATATGAAACCTTTTCCGTAAACATTATCCCGGAAGAATACACAAGCATAAATTTAAGATAGCTAACAAACGGGGACCCATGAACATAATCTTTCCAGTAAATACTAGCTAGGAAGAAAATATACACAAAGAAAACAGTTCAACATGCAAGCTCATGTTACCTCATAAGAGAGAGAGAGAGAGAAGAGAGAGAGAGAGAGAGAGAGAGAGAGAGAGAGAGAGAGAGAGAGAGAGAGAGAGAGAGAGAGAGAGAGAGAGAGAGAGAGAGATGGAAAATAGTTTGGCATGCAAAAGTGATTAGCTTTCAAGACAGACAGACAGACAGAGAGATAGATTGATGTAAGGATGGATAGAGAGATGGATAGATTGATAAACAGAAATGAAGAAAGTGAAAATTATGCTAAATATAAAGCTGCAGGAGAGAGAGAGAGAGAGAGAGAGAGAGAGAGATGAGAGAGAGAGAGAGATGAGAGAGGAGAGAGAGAGAGAGAGAGAGAGAGATTCAACTTTTTTTTTCAGCTTAGCAGTATGTTGCAACATCAGTTTGAGCAGCTTAGCCGACGGGATTGCCTGCCCACAAAAAGCTTTCTTACAGCATGCATAGTGAATTACAATGGAAGACTTTCAAAGGCCTGGGATAAATTATTCTCCAAGGTGCACTGTCAATAGACAGAGACAAAGGAACACATTAACCAAGAATGTAACATTAATTATGCAAGTAACACTAATGGTGAGTTGATTTACTTAGTAATTCTTCCTTCAGGTATTTCTTATTCATTATCATCCTCATCATCAACTCCCCCCCCCCCTTCAATAATTATCAGTTGCAACACTTTTTGTTTCTTTTCATCAACTCCTCCTTCAATAATTCTCAATCTTAATGGCTAATCCTCCAATTACTACTATTTTTCCCCCTCATCAGTTCCACCTCAATAACTT
>JAXCGZ010018954.1:125000-130000 GCA_037179515.1 Halocaridina rubra | reverse complement strand
TAGGGACTCGAAACTAAGACACATAATTACTGTGTCAAGGCGCTACCAACTACACAACAGAAGGTTTAAGAAAGAAGCCATTCTTACAGCTAGCTGCTATACTAGGAATGAACGCATTTTCTCTGAATGCCTTTTTATTCTAATTAAAGCTTCTCCCAACCTCATTCGTGGCTTCTTTCTCGCATTTAACACAATTCACAATCTGAATAGGCGTCAATAATAATCAAATAAACACATTAATATATGTGAAAGCATTAATCATATTTTACCCCGACCGGGACTCGAACCTAAGGAATAATTTCTGTGCCAAGGCGCTACAAACTACACCACAGCGCCTTGGCACAGTAATTATGTGTCTCAGGTTCGATTCCCAGACGGGGTAACATATGATTTATGTTTTCACATATGTCTATGTGTTTATTTGATTATTATTGATGCCTATTTAGATTGGGATTCGAATTTAATGTAAAAACCAAGCTACGAATGAAGCTGGGAGAAGCTGTAATATGAACAAGAAGGCATTCAGAAAGAATGCGTTCATTCCTAGTATAGCAGTATTAACGAATGAAGTTGGGAGAAGCTGTAATATGAACAAAAAGGCTAGAAAGAATGCGTTCATTCCTAGTATAGCAGTTAACAGTAAGGTTGGCTACTTTCTTAGATCTTCTGTGGTGTAGTTGGTAGCACCGTGGAACAGTAACTATGTGTCTTAGGTTCGAGTCCGGGTTGGTGTAAAGTATGATTCACGTTTTCACATGTAATGATGTTTATTTTATATATATATATATATATATATATATATATATATATATATATATACATATATATATATATAATATATATATATATATATATATATATATATATACATATATATATATATAATATATATATATATATATATATATATATATGTAATGTTATGTAAAAGAGTGATTGAATAGGTATATAAACAGATAAAATATTTATATCAATACTAAAACAAGAGCAAGAATATATAAAAGAATATGTCAATGAAAAACTACCAAAATTATATATATATATTAAATTACATAAAAGGAAATGATGAAAGGAAAGGAATTATTGACATGGTATTGATAGATGTATACTGTAGTTACATGCAAGCTATTAATGCAATATTCTACTATGTACTTTTTGTTACCATTTCGTGCAAGAAAGTCTCACTCTACTTAGATGAATAGATAAAGCGCCATGAATTTGTAATGAGACAAGATTGAAGAACGAGACAAACAGACAGATAAATAGGTAGAATGATAGACAGATAATCATATAATGTGAGACAGACATTAATGATACTATGTTTATAGACAGACAGATAGGCTGAGAGGAGAGAGAGAGAGAGGAGAGAGAGAGAGAGAGAGAGAGAGAGAGAGAGAGAGAGAGAGAGAGAGAGAGAGAGAGAAGAGAAGAGAGAGAGAGAGAGAGAGAGAGAGAGAAGAGAGGAGAGAGAGGAGAGAGAGAGAGAGGGGGGGGGGAGGAAAACAATCGATCAATGCTCATGAATATAATATTTCTGGACTCACTACCTCGCTGACGCCGAAGACGCGCGAAAGAAAAATATTGAAAAAAAAGAGTACTGGGGAAAATAAGTTATGAAAACAAGTGGCGAGAAAGTAGAGTAGTAAGACAAAAAATGAGTGTGTTGACGAAAATAAAAAAAGCGAAGAAAAAGCAGATGTTAAATGCGTTGAAAAAAAAGTAAAGAAAAACGCAGCGAGGTAAAGAGACAGCGTGGTAAAGGAAAAGGAAAAGTAGAGCAAAGAGAAAAAGTGGTGAAGAAAATGCAAGGGAAAAAAGAAGGGGTAAATAGAACCGCGAGTGAAGAAAAGTGTAAAGGATAAAAGTGATGAGTAAATAGAGAAAATGAGGCGAAGAAAAAGGTAAATGAAGAAAGACAAGAGTATATATATATATAATATATAGTGAATATAAAACATAGGAGTCAGGGTAGAGATAGGGATTAGAAAAGAGTGAAGAGGTAAAGTGTGATGATACGGTGAGGAAAAATATATTAGAAATATAAGAGAGATTAGCGGAGGATGACATGTTCAACAGAAATGAGTGAAGGATGCTAGAGGAGTTCAGTGACCCCACATGAAACAGGGAAAAGCTAAAGATTATGATGAAGAATAAGTAAGGCGGAATAAGAGAAACAAGTAGAGAGGAAATAAACGTCAAGGGAAAAAGTTATAAAATGCGTTTAAAAATAAAACTGCCGAGGAGGAAGTCATAAGGGAAAAAGGGGAAAACATGACATTCGAGGGAAAAAAAAGGGAAAAGGACATAAAATATAAAGAAAGCATATAATCCATAAAAAACATACAGAAGGAAAAAAAAACGAAACATGAGGCGGAAATAAAAAGTAGGAAATAAGAAAAATGGAAATGAAAAGCAAAAAATGAAAAGGTATACACACAAAAGATGTAATTAAATATCGGAATAAAATGGTAACTAGAACGAGTCAACGACAACGTGAAAGAATATAAAAGGAAGACACTGGAAAATGTAGAGAGAGAGAGAGAGAGAGAGAGAGAGAGAGGAGAGAGAGAGAGAGAGAGGAGAGAGAGAGAGAGAGAGGAGAGAGAGAGAGAGAGGAGGAGAGAGAGAGAGATGAGGAGAGAGAGAGAGAGAGAGAGAGAGAGAGAGAGAGATTAAATATAGAAATAAGCAAGAAATAATAATAAAAACAAAAGGCAAATACAGAGAATAAACAGGAAACGTGAGAAAATTGCTGTGTAAAAAGTAGAAAGGATAGTTGCAAATGGAAAGAAAATGTACACATACATACATACATACACATGGTTCCATTCACCCTTGTAAGGGGGGTAGCCAAGCCAAGAAACACACGTTCACCACAATCCACACATACCTCATCTACTCCTCTTAGATCCTTCGGGATGAAGGGTTGCCACATTTCCCCCCTCTACCACCCTGTTTGGGCGGGCAAGGATATCCTACAGTGAGACCAACAGCCGCAGTTGGTTTACCCCAACCACTTCATCACAGGGCAACTCCTCTCACACCCATCCATCACAGTTCACTGAGCTAGCAAATGATAGAGATAGCTTTGGGCAATGTAATCTATAAACAATCTTCCTCCACTCATTGCTATCTCTGGCACGCTCTCGCCACTGCTCCACTGATATTCCACGCGCATCCAATGCCCTTTCACGCCATTCATCCAGCTTATTCTAAGACTTGAGCTTGGCCTAAATCCAACCACTTCTGCACTCCACACTTTCTTCGCTATTCGTTCATCACTCATTCTTTTCATGTGTCCAAACCAACTCAATACTCTCTGATCTAATCTATCCGACAGCTTTATTTCAACACCCGCTCTCTGCCGGATCTCCTCATTTCTTACTCCCTCTAGCCTATATACAAAAATCATACTTCTCAAACACCTTATCTCCATTACATTTAATTTGGTCTTTTAATCCACTCTTGCATTCCAAGTCTTTGTTCCATACAATACTGTTGGGACAATCGCACCTTCATATATCCATATTTTTGGAATCATTCCCAAATACCCACTTCTCATTACACTTTTCAGCCCACCTAGACATTTACTTGCTTCCTTCACACTATGACTTACCTCCGCATTCACTCGTCCATTCCTTGATGCGTGCGACCCCAGATACTTAAAACTTTCAACTTCTTCAAGCAACTCCCCATTCACTTCTACATTCAGTCTACCAACATTAATACTCTTGGTACATCTCATGACTTTACATTTACAATATTCACCCGTAACTTCCTTCTTTCACACACCCCAAACAAAGTCAAGCACCAAATGATTCAGGTCATTCTCAATATCGGCCACCGGTGCTGTGTCATCCGCGAAAAGCAGTTCATTCAATTTCTACAACCTTCCATACCGGTACTCCCCCACTAATTCAAAGCCTCTGTCTAACTCTCTTTCATTTACTTCCCTTGCCACACCATCTATATACACATTAAACAACCACGGCTACAATACACAACCTTGACATAACGCCACACTCACCTCAAACCAGTCAATCATACCATTCTCGACTTTCACACATGCTTTACTATTCATGTAAAAACTCTTCAACGCAATTAACAAAGTCTAGCTTATTCCATACAGTCGCAACACACTCCACAAGTAATATAGAAAATATGGAACAAAATACATTAGAAATAAATAGATAACAGTGATTACAAAGAATAATCTGGGAACTGACGGAAAACTGTATGAAAAGGAGCATTGGGAAAACCCAAGCAAAATAAAAGAGAACACAGATGAAATATAAATAAAATAAATGATAGCAAACAAGTAATAAACTCGTAACAAGGAAATACAGTATAAGGAATAATATAGGAAATGAAAATACTGAGAAAAGAAATTAAAAATAAAGAAAAAAGAAAGAACTATACAAATAAAAATCGAAAGGAAAATAATATAAATAATTTAGAAACATCGTCGCAGAATATATGAAACTGGAAAAGGAAATACAAGAGAAAAGAAGATAAAAATGAAAAACAATCCAAACAATATCAAAACAAATACAAAAACAACTTCACATATTACCAACGCATAAAAAGCAACACGTACGAGAAGAACAAACGAAAAACAAACAAACTAGGAAACTTAATAAAAAACGATCCTGAAGTCAACCACACACGCGAAGTTAATACACGCCTGTAAGAGGGAAGTGACTTACAGGCAAACCCTTTAAGAGGAAAGTAACTACTATGCAAACATGCACACAGTAAAGTTATATATAAAAGTGAAAACACATGTACAACAAAATGCACATTAATAATAATAATAATAATAATAATAATAATAATAATGATGTCACGCCTTCTGAAGCCTTTCAGACCATATCAAAACATACGTAAACACTTAATAAAGTGAAGCATCTAATGAACACATTCATAAACCAAAACTATTAAAACTATAGCAAAAAAGGAAAAAAAAAACAATATAAATACTAAAAAAAATGCGCAGTCAT
>JAXCGZ010018954.1:112500-120000 GCA_037179515.1 Halocaridina rubra | reverse complement strand
AGAGAGAGAGAGAGAGAGAGAGAGAGAGAGAGAGAGAGAGAGAGAGAGAGAGAGAGAGAGAGAGAGAGAGAGAGATATTACAATGAAGTTAAAAAAAAACCGCGATGATCTGCGATCCAACTAGGGGGCTTCGAGCCCAGGATCTATTGTCAGACAAGGACTGATTCGTTGAACTACGAAGGGTATAGTTCTCCATTTCCCCAGGCCCAATCTCCCCTCACATGAGCTTCCCTCACCAATACCTACACACAATAACGCAACGGATGCATACAAAACTTTTCGCAAAATAAAAAATAAAAATCCGCAACACTTTTCCTATTTCTTCACTAAAGTTCATATTCCCTCCCCCCCTACTACCGCAGATCCTATCCTTTATCACCCCCCCTCCCTCCCTCCCTTCTGGCCCAAAGACGTATTTGCAGAATTTTCAACTTTTCAATTGAAAGACTTTGCAATATACAGCTGCTCATCCGGGGAAACTTTTGTTGAAGGAGTTCGCTCTATTTATACAGTACCAAAGCTCTCTCTCTCTCTCTCTCTCTCTCTCTCTCTCTCTCTCTCTCTCTCTCTCTCTCTCTCTCTCTCTCTCTCTCTCAGAACTCTTCCTCCTTCCTTATTTATTTACCTCACTTTCAGTTTTTACCTTCTACTCCATTTTTCCCAACAAGACTCTCCCTACCTCTAGGTTAATCATTTCTTTCCTTTCAGTTTCATACTTCAGCTATGAACTTATCAATTATTATTTTCTTTTTATTCTTTTTATTGGGGGGGTAGGGGCACTGACACTTTGTTTGGGGGTGAAAATCTTCAGTTGGAAGTCTCAATAACTTGATTAAGGGGGTGAGTTTAGGAAAAGTGCACTTAATTGGGGCTAAACTGGGTTGGTAAACTTTACTGCTTAACTAGCCTAACTCAAGCTAATCTACACCGAACCCGCGGATGTCCAGGGGTATGTTGGCGCCAAAAAGAAGTGGAAATACTGACACCCATATGAGATAATGCCAAACTGGCATGAAACCCCCCCCCCAAAAAAAAAAAAAAAAAAATCAGCAGTGTTTCTAATGTAAAGGCTCTCTCCGTCTCATCAAATAACACTTCTATTTATGTATTTTCAACATTAATAAAAACTAGAAATATCTTTAAGTGTATAATAAATTTATTAATAATATTCACAGGACATCTTGAACAACTGCTACTCTTTAATCCCGATGAAACCTAAAGGAATTCTAGAACACTTCAATGACGGGATTTCGGTCGACAAAACATGACTATTGCTGGTGCTGCTACAGAAAGATTTAGTGTTATGTCATACAAGCATGAGTAATCAAGCTAATTACCAGCATAATTAGTTAATTGGGCAATTATAACAACGCTTTTGACTGGAGAAGCTGGATAGCTGTCGACTAGTAATCACCTTAAGCTATATTTCTCTCTCTCTCTCTCTCTCTCTCTCTCTCTCTCTCTCACACACACACACACACACACACACACACACACACACACACACACAAATTGCAAGATGCAATGAAAAGGATAAACTGAAACCATTTCTTAAAAGTAAAACACAAGTTTAATAGCAAAAAATGCGCCAAAAATGAAAGAAAATAATTAAAACAACGGTAGAATAATACAAAGACTATTATAACTGTAAAACCAAATGGCGAAAAATAATAATTAAAAAAAATAATAATAATAATTTCGAACACATAAACAATCGCCAAAAGACACTGGAAATAAAAGGCAATTCAACACATAATAGAAAATCAACAAATGATTTTAATTAAAGTGGATTTATCATAGTAAGCAGTAATAGATAAGAGGGAAGATAAAGCCATTTCCCGAACCATGCGCGCTCTTTGCCTAAAACACCAATTAAAAAATCCTCAGAAAATTCTACATTAAAAGGAGCGTTTTAATTAAAGCAAGAAAAATGAAAACAGCAAAATTCTAAGTTAAGGAAATGTAAAAAGCAACATTTGCTAATTAGACAGGCTCGCCAAACACACAATAAAATCAGAAAAATCTCGGCAAAATCAGCCAAACAACAGAGCGTAAACAAACCACGTTCATTTACATTACATCAGAAAAATTAAATCCAAAAATCCAAAAACATATCGGTAAAAACATTACCAAAATCATACCTACTAAATAAAGCATCTCTCTCTCTCTCTCTCTCACACACACACACACACACACGAACAGCATTATCAGGAACATCATCAAATGAGTGAAAAAAGTAGAATCAATAATAATAATAATAATAATAACAATAATAATAATAATAATAATAATAATAATAATAATG
This sequence comes from Halocaridina rubra, assembly GCA_037179515.1. Lineage (NCBI taxonomy): Eukaryota > Metazoa > Arthropoda > Malacostraca > Decapoda > Atyidae > Halocaridina > Halocaridina rubra. Next base: position 117,695 of record JAXCGZ010018954.1, on the reverse strand, counting down.
AACTTCTTTATCTTGTGTTATTTTCCATGTTTGTATGGGGGTAATTCTATATCATTCGGCTCTTGGAAAAACTTTAACTTTAGTTCCATGTATTACGGTCATATGCCCTTCCTGACACCTACTCTCCATTGATCCGTGTTTACTCCCCAAGCTAGGGATGCCAGCTCTGACTTAAGTTTTTCCCATAAATGTCTCTATATTCATGGTGAGTCTGTCCTTTCTTATGCTAAAACGTAGACAACAATGTTTCAAAATGCCGTGAGTACCAGGTGTGCCAGACATCTGAGCATAAAAAGGACAGACTCACTACAAAATAGGATATTAATGGGCAAAAATTATGTCAAACCTGTCTGCTGCCGGATCAACAAAAATAATATATATATATATATATATATATATATATATATATATATATATATATATATATATATATATATATATATATATATATATATATACTCGCGCGTATCCATCTATCTATCTATCTATCTATCTATCTATCTATCTATCTATATATATATATATATATATATATATATATATATATATATATATATATATATATATATATATATATATATATATATATATATATATTCTTCTTCTTCTTCTTCGTCTATATCTTTTCCCACTTTTATGTGGGGTCGATGTTTCTGGCCAGTTATCTGTACTGGCCATATTTTGGTTTTGGCAGACTTTTTATGGCCGGATGCCCTTCCTGCCGCCAACCCTCCCCCATCTACCCGGGCTTGGGACCGGCACCAAGTTGAGGCTGGCTTGCCCCCCTCAGTGGCTGGGTTATATATATATATATATATATATATATATATATATATATATATATATATATATATATATATATATATATACACACACACCAAAGTCATATTCCCCCTTGTAAGGGGGTGGCTGAGTAAAAAAAAAAATACTCTGACTTTTTGTGGGGTAAATACACGGAAGGTAATTCCGAGTCCCCTCGCTCCGCCCCATTTAGTCCACTTTTACGACACGTAAGGGAGCACGGAGGAAGTATTCTTACCCCCCTCCCTCAGGGGGATTATACACATATATACTAATACACATATAGATAGAGAGATGAATACATAGATAGATAGAATATAGATAGATAGATAAATAAATAAAAAAAGAGAAAGAGAATATATATATATATATATATATATATATATATATATATATATATATATATATATATATATGTATATATATAAACCACACTTAACCAATACGTCAATAACACAAAAATATCAAAGAAAAGCCAGCACAGCAATTACGGTAAAAATAAAATATATATATCTTTTTAATTAGAGCAAAAGATAAAAAGAAAAAGCGGAAGTACTTTATATCCGTAATGTAAATTTCTTCCCGAAAAAAAAACGCCGTTATTCCCATTCCCTTGGCGCACTGTACTAGCAACACACTTCTTTGAAAAGTTCTATTATTAAAACAAAGGAGTGGAAAATACGCTCCTTACAACGCCCTGGGCAAATGAGAGAGAGAGAGAGAGAGAGAGAGAGAGAGAGAGAGAGAGAGAGAGAGAGAGAGAGAGAGAGAGAGAGAGAGAGAGAGAGAGAGGAGAGAGAGAGAGAGAGAGAGAGGAGGAGAGAGAGAGAGAGAGAGAGAGAGAGAATATATGTACCTAAAATGTTCTCAGAATTATACTACAAATAGGTAAATGAAATAATAGTAATCATAAATAATAATAATAATAATAATAATAATAATAATAATAACAATAATAATAATACTAAAAATAAAGAATCACAACTAAAAGTATTTATGATCGAAGGACCAATAATAGCATTAATAAAAATAGTAAAAAATAATATCGCCACTTAGGAGGGAATTAACACATAAATCCAATTTAAATGCTATCATTCCCCCCCCTACACCACTCCCACCCCCAAAATATAACACATAAATATATAAATAAAACAATTCACTGTTCTAATCTGGAATTTTAATACTAAAATTTTAGAATAATATATATATACAAAGAATCTGAAAAAAATATAATACTTTTACATGCATGTTAAAAGTACAATATATTAAATATATATAATTGAATAAATACACTATTAAGTGAACAAATACAATACAAATATACATAAGGCAACAAATAAATGAATAAATAAAAAATGGCCGACGATCTACTTTGCAATTGTAATGACAGAGCTGCCAATATCAATCCGATAGACTTCGGAGATACGGAGCTAGCCTGGATTTACATACTTTTAAAAAAGAACATTATGCCTCTCTCCCCCTCTGTGTTTGTGTGTGTGTGTGTGTGTGTGTGTGTGTGTGTGTGTGTGTGTGTGTGTGTGTGTGTGTGTGTGTGTGTGTGTGTGTGTGCGCGCGCTTTTAGAGAACATACGATAAGTATCTGATTTTATTTACTTGTTTTCTTATGTCTGAGTTCGCATAATGTTATTGTTATATGTTTAAAGTTTTTAACTTTTCTAATTTCTTGATTCGTATACTTATACTGAAAATTATACTTTTTATTAGCTCAGTATTAGCATAATTTTAAAAGCAACATTATCTCTCTCTCTCTCTCTCTCTCTCTCTCACACTTTTTTCTCTCTCCTTTTTCTTTTTAAGCTTTTATTTTACAGACTTATAAAAGACTATGATTTACTATTCCAAATAATTTTAACTTTATTTTACAATTTTGGCTTTCGCTAGTTTAAAAGAACTTTATATGCTTATATTATCATTTTGGGGGATGTCAGTGTATGTACACTTTTTAAGAACATAATAATTCTTGATTTATTTTTTGCATGATTTAGTTTTTGTTTGTATACTTTCAAAGCAACATTATAAATTTCGCAATTTCATTCTACAATGTAGAGCAGCATGTTTCCCATAGAACGCTACGCGTTGTTGTTGTTTTTCTTCCTTAAATAGACAGGTGTATCTTTTTATTTCTCTTTCAAAGTTCTCGATATGCATACCCTTAACACACACACACACACACACATATATATATATATATATATATATATATATATATATATATATATATATATATATATATATATATATATACACAATCAAATAAATATAATCCCCACCGATAGAAATAGATAGGATTACCTGTGCATGGTGATTTTCAGGTTAGGTTATTACCTAGTAAAGTTAAGTTGGGTTAAGTTAATGCATAATAGAATTGCAGGGATGACTGGTAGCAAGAGGGATTACCTTTTCCAGTGAGGAAGGGATTATATTGGCTAATGCACACTGGGAAAGATTATCTCTACTGGATTAAAGAGACCTTAATCATATTAACACTCATGATTTGGATCCGTTGAAATGGAAAATGACATAAACATTGCAGGAAAAAAAGAACCTTACTATTTGTATTATCATACCTAAAAGATTCTCTTCGTCACAGTCATAAATATGAAATAGATTTTTAGGTTTGAAGCTTATACTATATATATATATCTTCGTGATCTGTAGCCCACTTTCCGGTTCCGGTTTTACGTCACGGACTCCCTTATCTACCAAGGGCTAGGACGGTTGCCTTCTTGCGGAGGACTTGTTTTGGCAGATGTAATCCTTACGCTGAGTGCATGCCCTTGCTAACCTCAGACCGTGACGGGGCGCGAACCCTCGACCTGACGCCTCAGAGTCGGAGACGCTACCGTTTGAGCCACGGCGACTACATCTGTAGCCCACTCTTTCTTGAATTTTTTTTTTTACTTTAATCTAAGGAAAGCTTAGCTTAGGTTAGGTTAAGATAGTGTTAGCATATAATAACCATAAATGAAGTGAGATCACTTTAGGCAAAGACCTCCGGATAGCAAAGTATCGAATTTCCTTTTTTTTTCAACTTTAAAGATTTGGACATTTTAGAGGGTTATATTTTTCCACGCTCGGATGATTTGCATACATATTACGAACTTATAATTTTTCTCTGTGAGTTCTTCTCTGGTCAGTAATGGACCCAAAGTGCTGAAAGTATATATGGAAAAGTATAATACTTTTACATGCATGTTAAAAGTACACATTGATTTTCGTAATTTTTATATAATGATGGATGAGAATAGGTGGAGACTTGACCTTATAGTACGTGTGTTACAATTATACTGATACAAATGCGAACATACAGCATATACATGTTTGTAAGCATGTGTGTGTCTGTGTGTAAGCATGCGTGTGCGTGTAACAGCTGAGAGGCGAGTATTATTAACTTTTTTTCGTGACGATGCTATTCCCTCAAAATCCAGATATCTAATGGTGTACTCTCTAATACTGCTAAGTTGACGGAGACTATCATATGAATAAAAAATAATAATATGTCACTCATTATTACTTCCTGTATAAACACAAATCAAGCCAAAATATAAATATTAATTTCTATTACATATATGGATAGCCAATAAATATGCTTTAAGCAAATACACATAATATGTACACATTCAAATATAAAAAAAGACCATTTTTATCCATATAATCATATTACAGCCAATAAATGCAACCGTGCATAACTTTAAGCACATTAACATAAATGCATTGAGTGTTCCACGCAACAAAGGCACCCCATTAAAACACGAAACAAAATCCTAATTATAAACGCATGTGCATTGTCAGAGCAAACTGATATACATACATACACACACACACACACGCACATACACACACATATACATATATGTATATGTATTATATATATATATATATATATATATATATATATATATATATATATATATATATATATATATATATATATATATATATATATATAATGGAAAGCTTTGTACTTATGAGAGTTCATACTAGTGAATTATTCCAGAAAAAACATTATATATATATATATATATATATATATATATATATATATATATATATATATATATAATATATATATATATATATATATATATATATATATATATATATATATATATATATATATATATATATATATATATATATATATATATATATATATATATATATACGCATATATATAAAATTCGAAACTTTATACTTACATTACAGCATACTAGCATACAAAAATATAACAATAATAATTATTTCTGGCATAAATAATAATGATAATAATAATAATAATAAAAAGGTTCTCATTATTTGGTTATTTCTTTTTTTTATTTATTAAATTGCTTCTATAATATAATATTTTGTCCAAAGTCAGATTCCAATTCTTC
>JAXCGZ010018954.1:105000-107500 GCA_037179515.1 Halocaridina rubra | reverse complement strand
AAGGTAAAAGAAGGGGAACTGGAGGTGAAAAAAGTTGAGGAAACAAGAGAGGAAAATGCGAAGAGGGTTTGAAGGTGAGGAGAATATGGGAGGGGGAAGTTCAAGTGGGTACATGAGGGCTAGGGAAAGAGGGTACTTAGGAGAAGGAGTAGTTTGAGGAAAACGAGAGGGATATAGAAGGGGCGGGGTCAAAAAGCTCAGAAGGGAGATCAAGCGGGAAGGAACCAGAGTGAGACAGAGTCAAAAGTCAGTCAAAAAAACTTTATTCCATCAAAAAATGGCTATTACATGATAATTACTCTATTTACAAATGTAAACTGTCAAAATGCAACACTGAATAGAGAGAGAGAGAGAGAGAGAGAGAGAGAGAGAGAGAGAGAGAGAGAGAGAGAGAGAGAGAGAGAGAGAGAGAGAGAGAAAGAGAGAAAGTAATAATAATAATAATAATAATAATAATAATAATAAACCTTTATTTCCAAAGTACATTGGGTATTCAAATAAGATACATATATATTCCAGATAGACATCTGTGGTGTACGATATAGACATACTAAAACAAACAAATCATAAAGATGAGTGTATCATTAAAAATTACAAGTAAAATCTTCCTTTAAGAGTAACTTCTTAAGATTATATTTAAAAGTATACACTGAACCAGCATTTTTTAGTTCTCTGGGAAGCTGATTATATAAATGAGGTCCACGAATGTTTATATCTCTTGAGCCAATATCAGTTTTAGACCTTCGTACTAATAAATCTTCCCCTTGACGGGTAGTTAACCCGGTAACTGAGCTTACTGTAGAAAAATTATACAAGCAATCAGGAAGATTGTTTCTTAGTATATTAAAAACAAAGGTACATATATCAAAAACATATTTATCTCTAATCTTTATCCATTCTAGATCTTTTAAAACAGGAGAGATGTGCTCGTATTTTCTTACATTGCCAACAGCCACTCGTGCTGCAAAGTTTTGTAACTTTTGTATTCTTTGTAATTGAGTCTTATTTGTACATCCCCAAACTTTGAGACAGTAATTAATTAAACTCATAGCTAAGGACTGGACAATTATTATACGAGTTGATGTTTCAAATGAGTCTTTTACCCTATTTAGATATATTAGAGTACCCATTACTTTTTTATAAATTTCATCTATATGCATTTCAAAATTCATGTAACGGTCAAAATAGACACCTAGGTTCTTTACCGAGTTCATTGGCTTAATGATATTACCGTTAAAATTTATATGAAGATTGTCATCAACTTCTGATAATAATTGTCTGGATCCGATAAGAATAGATTGGGTTTTAGTTTCATTAAGTAACAAACCATTTTTTAGAAAGTAACGTTTAGCCATATACAAAATTTCTTCTGCTCTACGAATAATATTTTCTAATTCATTAATTTCTCCTTCAATTAAGATTTGAGTATCGTCAGCATATTGAATGACATAACAGTTAGGTAAATATTTTACTAGATCGTGAGAGAGAGAGAGAGAGAGAGAGAGATTGTAGCCTATTTGCCATTAAGTCCGAGCTTAGAGAATACCAATTTAATACAGACACCGTACGTCTAAACGTGTAGTTAGTTGAAAGAGCCTTCTGAGGTGAGTGTCATTAGTGCTAAAGGGTGCTGAATTATTGGCCTCCTGAATGGGTGTTAGCTGGGGGTGCTGACAATGGACTTAGTTATCGCATTTAAGAAAAATAAATAAAATAAAATGGTCTAGTCATGAAGGTCTTGGGTCCATTCTCTCTCTCTCTCTCTCTCTCTCTCTCTCTCTCTCTCTCTCTCTCTCTCTCTCTCTCTCTCTCTCTCTCGTTTAAAAACTACCCCGAAGGACATTTCAACTGAATTCGAAATTTTCCCTTTGCATTTTGCCAGCGGAAAAAAAAAATTCCAAACCAACTGTTATGGTGACCGATATTTATTTTTAGTATTTATTTATTCATAAACGGCCATTTTTTCTTCGTTTCTCAGTCAGTTTTTCAAGAGAATATATTATCTATTATCCAGCCTCAGCACGGTCATGTAAAATATTTAATTATCAGTGCTCCATCCATTTCCATATACATGAGCCATTTTCTCCTTATAAGAGCAGTGGCTGAGTCAAGGCAAAATACTTTCTCCCTATCATCAATGATAGGGTCACAAGTAAGTGGTCCCGATTTTGTCGCCCCGAATAGCCACTGAAGTTATTATTAATTTTTTTTTTGTATCAACTCTTGGTGTTCAAAAGGAGAGGGTAGTGTCATCTTTTTATCTGGTTGGTAGCACTGTTAATCCATAAGCCATTAGATGAGCTCATCTACAAAGGAAATATATATATATATATATATATATATATATATATATATAGAGAGAGAGAGAGAGAGAGAGAGAGAGAGAGAGAGAGAGAGAGAGAGAGAGAGAGAGAGAGAGAGAGAGAGAGAGAGAGAGAGAGAGAGAGAGATCCCGGATTTCATTCTTATCCCCTCAGCAGCAATGTTACATTTCCTTTCC
>JAXCGZ010018954.1:90000-100000 GCA_037179515.1 Halocaridina rubra | reverse complement strand
CCCTTATATCCTTGACTGTTTTTAAATCAAATAGCCAGCTAGGATAATGATGGTCCAAAATTTTGAATACAAAAACATAAATAGCATAAGCGACCTTATTTTCTGCCCGCAGCCACCCAAGTTTATTGAGAGCTGGTGTGATGTGGTCATATTTTCTTATTCCTCCCAGGGCAACTCGAGCTGCAAAATTAATAAGCTTCTGTATTCTGTTTATCTGAGTCTTAGCGGTAGATCCCCAAACAGTTGTGCAGTAATTAATGTGACTTAGGGCTAGAGATTCAACAACAGTTATTCGAGTGGTAGTCTCAAAATTGTCTTTTATACGTGATAAGTACATTAATGTTCCTGTAACCTTTTTGCATACTTTATCTATGTGGGAATCAAACAACATGTGGTTATCAAAGTGAATTCCTAGGTTTTTGACTGTTTTGCTAGGTGTGATAATATTGTCGCAAAAATTAATTGTTGTGTTTTCTGGAATTTGTGCTATGTGGAACCTTGAACCAATAAATATGCACTGTGTTTTACTTTCGTTAATTAACAGCCCAATTTCTTGGAAATAGGTTTTAATTTTTGACAGAGTGTTTTCTGCTCTTAAAGTTAGCTCTGGGAGGTTATTAATATCACCACTAAGGAGTAGTTGAGTGTTATCTGCATATTGTACGACTAGACAGTCAGAAATGAAAGAAGATAGATCATTTACGTAAATGGAGAAGAGGATAGGACTAAGTACTGATCCCTGTGGAACACCAAATGATACATCCTTTGGCACAGAGATAATGTTGTTAAGACGTATGGACTGTTTACGATTAGATAGATACTCGCTAAACCAGCTTGGATCAATATTTAAGTTAATACATTTACTTAAAAGAATTTCATGGTTTACACTGTCGAAGGCTTTTGATAAGTCTAACAAAATTAGTATAGATATTTTTTTCATATCTATATTATTATATATACTATTCGTAACTTTAAGCAGTGCAGTTTCCGTCGAGAGTTTTGGTCTGAAACCATGTTGGCTAATCGTTAGTAGTCTATTTGATTCTAAATATGACATAAGTTGGCATGCAACAATTTTTTCTAATATTTTAGAGAAAATGGGTAGCAGGGAAATGGGACGATAGTTTGTCACATCTTCTCTGTTCCCCTTTTTATGCAGAGGTATTACATGTGATAATTTCCAAGAGTCAGGAAACTTTTTAGTAACAATGGAAGTGTTCATAATAGTTAGAATATAGGATGCAATCTTGGGTAGAGCATCTTTGATGAACTGAAATGGTATACCATCTGAACCATAAGAGCCAGAGTTTCTTAGGCTCTTTATGGTAAGAATTAGGGTAGCACAATCTATAGGAGTTAGCTTGAAGTACTCTCTTGTGTTTTCATTGGAAGAATTGTCATTTAAGCAATTACTCATATTCACTGAGTTGATGTTTTCTTGAGTTTTTTCATATGTATTTTTGCCAACGTTAGCAAAATAGTTATTAAAGTTATCTGCTTTGTCTTTCAACTCAGTAATATTTTCATAACTTTCCGAGGCACTCTTTTCATTTGGTATCATGCTTCTTATCACTTTCCATGTTGCTGCTGTATCATGTCTAGAGTCATTAAATTGTTTTTTGTAAAAGTCTTTTTTACTTACACTGATGAGAGATCTGACACGTTTCTTGTCTGTTTTATAACGTTCTCGGAGAGTCATATCATATCTATTCATTTTTAGCTCTTTTTGTATTTGATTTCTGATTTGCATTGCCTCTTTGATGTCATTAGTTAGCCAGGGGGCTGAGGGGCGGGTTATTTTTCTTGTTATAAGGCTTCAAGGGTACTTCAGGCATCCCTGTTATGAAGAAAGTCTATTCAAAACATCCTAATGAATAAATGAAAAATCAAATACCGCGATATTTCTTAGCATGTACGACGCCATTGCGAACTAAAGGCAACAGGGTGACCACAAATGTAATAAATGGACCGAGGAAGCTAGGCTTCATTTTAACCTACCAGTCCCCAGCCCAATTATAAATAGTTCTGAGCAGAGCAAATAATTTTGGGATTCCTGAGTCCTCAGTTCCTTGAGGATATCTCCTACGATACGTGAGGAATATGTTGTTGTTTTTTTCCTTCATTACAAAGAATAGCCATTTTCAGGTGCCTCAAACATAGCATCCACCCACCACATACACAGCACAAAAAGGGAAAAAATATTTCCTTCACTATCAAGATAAATAAATAAGATATAAAAACAACAAGTACAAGTTATGATAAAAACAAACATACATACATATATACAAATGAATAAATGAATAAACCATGACAGTAAAACAAATATGTAAAAATAATTAGAAATGAATCCCATTTTTCCTTAAGCAAAGATACACAACACAAACAGTTCCATGTAAATTTCACCCCTGTAAAATCCACCCCAAAAATTCCTCACCACAAAATCACCACCCCACGAAATTTTCTCCCCACCAGTTTTTCACCCCACTAAACATAACATAACTTAACCTAACCTAACAATGAAACAAACTTAAGGCAAACAATCATAAACTTGAAATGCATTGGTTAATTGGTAGAATTTTCGCGTGGTGGAAATGTATGGAGAGAAAATTTCCTGGGGTGGAATATTCGTAGGAGGACTTTCGGGGTGGGTTTTACGGGTCACGACACAGATATATGCTTAATTTCGAGCATGTTTTCATAATACAATTCCACAACTAAACTCATTTTCATTGGTACACTCATCACTTTTGTGGATTCAGCTGAGGCTGCTGGAGGAAAACGTAAGTCACGTGATAGCGGAAAAAAAAAAAAAAAAAAAAAAAAAAATATATATATATATATATATATATATATATATATATATATATATATATATATATATATATATATATATATATACTGACTAAGGAGAACTATCTATATACCTATGTTTGTGCTACACCAAAATGAAATGACAAAGTCTATAATAAGACAGACGCCAGTAATGTCCCTGGAATAGCATGCATTGTAGCACTTCCTTTACACCATCATTTCAGCTAGACACCTCATCATTCTGGCAAAGCCAACATTTAATACCTTAATTCCCATTTCCATTCCAATCATTCCTAAATTCCAATTCCCACTCGGGTCGTCTTTCAGGAAGAATGGGAGGGAAGGGGAGGAGAACGGGGGATAAGGGGTCGGGGGAAAGAGGGTTATTCCGCCGTTCCCTTTTCAAGAATTTCTCGGCTCTATTCAATTCTACCAATGGCTATTCCAATTAAGGGTATTTTCAACGATGTAAGTCGGTATTGAACTCATTCGCAGCTTCATGCATAACTGGCATCATAGAATATACACACACACACACACACATACACACACACACACATATATATATATATATATATATATATATATATATATATATATATATATATATATATATATATATATATATATATATATATATATATATATATATATATATATATATATATATATATGTGTGTGTGTGTGTGTGTGTGTATCAGCTTGATGCAATATCCGGATAAATTTACGAGTGGTCAAAAGCATACCATATGAACTGAATTAGCAATGCATGATTAAGCTCATTCTATACTAACCTCTTCAGATAAATAAAAATAAACAAGACTTCCAGTCTCTTCTTTCCCTATATCTTTTATTCGTTTTCTACACTTGCTAGGAATAGGTGAGTAGAAGTCTTTCTCCCTAACAATAAGAAATTAGCAAATTTTACACACATACATTCAAAATGAAACCGTGATGATAATAATTCGCTAATATCCACGATAAACATATTGAACCTAAAGGGAACCGAACTCGTGTCGTAAGCCACATGTTCATGCTGCCTTAAACGACTGGGCTGCTACAGTCGATCTGCTGTAGTACTCCAGCTGGTTAAGGCGGCGTGAGAAAGTGGCTTGAACGTGAGTTTGATTCCACAGCCTCAATGTGTGTTTAGTGGTTATATATATATATATATATATATATATATATATATATATATATATATATATATATATATATATATATATATATATATATATATATATATATATATGTGTGTGTGTGTGTGTGTGTGTGTGTGTGTGTGTGTGTTTATATATATATATATATATATATATATATATATATATATATATATATATATATATATATATATATGTGTGTGTGTGTGTGTGTGTTTATATATATATATATATATATATATATATATATATATATATATATATATATATATATATATATGAATGTACGAGTGTGTTATTTTTACTCTCTCTCGCTCTATGACACCCCATCCCACTGAGAACAAGGTGTCCAGAATTTTGACATAAAGAAAGACGCATTCATAAAGGCCCGATTTCTTAAACAGTGTAAACCTAGGATACCATATTGTTAGTTAGCTAGACACACAAATGGATTTCATAAACACATCTGACGCGGTTCTGTGTATGGCTAGGATCACGTATGGGATCCTAGCCATACACAGAGCCGCGTCAGATGCGTTTATGAAATCCATTTGTGTGTCTAGCTAACTAACAATACGGTATCCTAGGTTTACACTGTTTAAGAAATCGGGCCAAAGTCTTTGAAAGAAAGTGGACACCACTTTTTAAAGCCTAAATCTTTTTCTTCTTCAAGTCTTACATTCAATCCTCTTACCTAATGCTTCTTTCAAGAACTATATCACAAGAGTCTTGATATTACTATTACAATTACGGCTACAACAAAAATCGCCTTTCCCCATTATCTTCAGCATTCATTTTTCCTACTTTATTACCACTAATACTCAAACTAACACTGCTACTATTAACATAACTTTTCTCTTCTATCTTACTGGCTTTTACTCTCATATTGCCACATAGCAATCACTACTACTAATACTATTATTATCTCAATTATTCACTCTCCCTTAATATCACCGATTGTTTTATTCTTTTACTACTGTTATTACTATTACAACCATTACAACTATCATCTCTCTCAATATATGGTTCTTTAATCCTTTTAATACTATTATTACACTTTTACAACTTGTACTACAAGCAACACATCAATATCTCTCCCTTCCTACCGTCTTCCATCCTCGTGTTTTACACTCGTTTCCAACCCCATTCCAACACACTCAACTTGAGCTTTCCCAGCCACTGGAGCTTAGGTAATTCTTGAGAAAACATACATTGCAGTACACGTAATCCCTTCTCTCTCTCTCTCTCTCTCTCTCTCTCTCTCTCTCTCTCCTCTCTCTCTCTCTCTCTGCCGCATACTTGCAATATTTTTTTATTTCTTTGTAAAGAACTTGATTATTTTAATAAAATACGAATGAAGTACATATATAATCCTTGGAATCTAAACGGCTAAGTTAAAAGCAGTTAAATATAAATTATTTCATGCTACAGACAATCTATTCTATCTATCTTGGCTGTTTCCCCCTTTAACTGGGGGTAACCGAAATAAAAAAAAAACAAAAAAGAAAACAATAAAGGGATTACTTAGCTCTATGGGCAATGACGAGGGAGCTAGCGACTGTTCAGATGGCACTGCTGGAGTGCCACAGCCCATCCTCCTGGCTCTTTCACAACCTGTGTCGCTTCATAACTGCCAACTCCCCTACTGCCCCTACCACAGGGCTACCTCTGTAAGATGCAGCCCCGTGGTAACAGCAGATGCCCATCAGAGCTGTGTCACAATCGCTCGCCACTAATTCCTGTTCTTAGCACGCTCACTTGCTTCCCTCACATCTATCCTCCTATCATTCAGGGCTCTCCTTACTCCATCCATCCACCCAAACTTAGGCCTCCCTCTAGCTTTTCTCCCATCAACTCTCGCATTCATCACCCTTTTCAGCAGTCTTTTATCAGCCATCCTTTCCACATGGCCAAACCATCTCAGAACATTCATATCTACTCTGGCTGCAAATTCTCTCCTCACACCCGTTTTTGCCCTCACCACCTAGCCCTTGGTAGAAAAGGGAGTCCGTGACGTAAAACCGGAACAAGACTTCATTCCTAACCTTATCCAACGGAGATACACCAATCATACTCCTCAGTATTTCATCTCAAACACATTTAGTTTCCGTCTCTCACTTACTTTCATACCCCATAACTCTGATACATACATCACAGTTGGCACAACCACTTTCTCATACAAAACTTTCTTAACATTCATATCCAACCCTCTATTCTACATCACACCTCTCAACGCATCGAACACTTTACATACTTCATTCACTCTGTGACACACATCTGCTTCCACTCCACCATTTGCAGCTATAACCGAGCCTAATTACTTAAACTGATCAGCTTCCTCAAGTGTATCTCCATTCAACATAACATTCAATCCAGCACCATCCTCATTTCTTCTACACCTCATAACCATACTCTTTCCCAAATTCAATAGCAACTTCCTTCTCTCACACACCACTCTAAATTCTGACACAGCTTCTCCTCTGAATCTGCCGCCATCACAGTATCATCTGCGAACAACAACTGATTCAGCTCCCACTCATTATCATCCCCATATACCATTCTCAAACCTCGACCACGCACTCGCTCATTCACCTCTCTTACAACTCCATCAATATACAAATTGAACAGCCACGGTGACATCACACATCCCTGTCTCAATCCCACACTCACTGGAAACCACTCACTCACTTCATTCCCTACCCTAACACAAGCTCTACTGCCCTCATACAAACTCTTCACTGCATGCAACACTTTACCATTAATTCCATATAACCTCAAAACATCCCACATTGACTCTCTATTAACTCTATCATACACATTCTCCAGATCCAAAAATGCAAAATACACATCCTTACCCTTTGCTAAATATTTCTCACATAACTGACTAACTATAAAAATCTGATCTATACAACCTCTTCTTCTCCTAAAACCACTCTGCACTTCCGCAATCACATGTACTGTCTTATCCATAATCCTATTAATCAGTATCCTACCATACACTTTACCTACCACACTCAACAAACTTATACCCCTAAAATTACTGCATTCATACATATCTCCCTTACCTTTGTATAGGGGCACTATACAAGCAATCACCCATTCCACTGGCACCATTGACAACATAAAACATATATTAAACACTCTCACTAACCATTCCAATGCAGTCAAACCCACTTCTTTCATCATCTCCGCTCTCACACCATCCATTCCAGGTGCATTACCTGCTTTCGCTTCATGCAATGCCCTTTTCACCTCCTCTCTTGTAATCCCTTTCTCATTTTCATCTCCCATTACTGGCACTTGAACACCCTCCACTGCCACTATAGCTGCCTCTCTATCTTCCTCAACATTCAGCAAGCACTCAAAATATTCTGCCCATCTTTTTCTTGCAACGCTCCCTCTTAACATATGTCCATTCACAGCTTTCAATGTCTCTTCCATCCTCAATCCACCCTTCCTTACTCTCTTCATTTTGTTACAAAACTTCTTTTTATTCTCCTCATATGACCTACTAAAATCCTGTCCCCACCTAACATTTGCCAACCTCTTCTGTTCCTCTACCTTCTGCTTGGTTTCCACATTTTTCTCCCTATATCTTTCATACTTCTCCCTACTGTTACACTGCAGCCATTCCTCAAAAGCCCTCTTTTTCTCTTCCTCCTTCATTTTCACCCCTTCATTCCACCACTCGCTGCCCCTCCTCATGCCACCTCCAACAAACCTCTTTCCACACACATCACTTGCATGTCCCACAAAACATTTTTCATCAACCCCCATTCCTCCTCTAACTCCCCAACTTCTCTTTCTTTCACCCTGTTATATGCCACTTTCAACCTGTCCTGATATTCCTGTCTCTTCTCTGGCTTTTCCAACTCTTCCACCTTCATCATTTCCCTTCTACATCCCCCCCACTTAATTTCCCCACTCTTTTGCTACTACCACTTTTGCTTCAACCAAAAGATGATCAGGCATCCCAGCAGCCACACCCCTGAATGCATGCACATCTTTCATTCTACCAATCATGCTCTTTGCTACCAACACATAATCCATCAATGCTCTTTCTTTCACTCTTCCATTTGCCACTTTCATCCATGTATACTTATTTATTAATTTCTTCTTGAAAAAATATTATCTATCACCAACTCTTGCTCCACACACATATCTACCAGTCTCTCGCCACTCTCATTCCCACTTGGTACCCCATACTTTCCTACAACACCTTCTACCTCGCCATCACCCACTCTGGCATTCAAGTCACCCAACACAACTACATATTTCCTTCTATTCAGACCATCCACACACCTAGTTAACTCATTCCAGAATTCATCCCTCTCTTCCTCACATCCTGCCCCATATGCACTAACAAAAGCCCAACTTTCCCTACCTATCCTAGCCCTCACCCACATCAGCCTAGATGACACTTCTTTCCATTCCACTACCTTATTTACCATCCATTCACTCATCAATAATGCCACACTCTCTCTCGCTCTCCCCCTTTCAACCCCAGACACCCTACCTGTCACATAACCAAATGCCACTTCTCCTTTTCCTTTCATCTTCGTCTCACACAATGCCAATACATTCATCCTCCTCCTACCAAACATATATCCAATCTCACATCCTTTGCTCTCTATCGTACTACAACCATGCACATTTAGACACCCCAAAACTAGAGTTTGGGGAGAAGTTATTCTCCCCTCTACTCCCCTTCTTCTTTGACGTCTCGCAGGAGGTTAATACCTCGCCCCATCCACTTTTAGTTGCCTCTTACGACACGCAGGGAATACGCTGGGGCTATTCTTTGAGTTAGTAGGTTAATAAAATTTAATAACGTATTTATAGTCTTTGTCAAAAAACTCATCCTTTTGTCTTTGCATTTTAGCCTCCCTTTTTAGAACCTATAAAGCTTCTTCCAGTGTTCAACCATAAAAAGAATTTGAGTGTCATTTTTAAACCTCAAATCAAAAGATTCAAAGTCGTATTCAGTGTTTTTGTTTTTATTCAAGACTTTCCAGTTATTTCCGAGATCCTAAATATACAAAGCTCTTTTCACAAAAAGTTCAAAAGATTAACCGAAAGCATTGCGTTATTCTTATCAGCTACCTCGGAAGCCTGTATAGCTTTTGCCAAGCTACACACACAAAAAAACCTCTCTCTTTCTATCATTACTAGCATTATTCTCTCCAGCTATCTTGCTAATTCAAATCTCCTTGCAAACCTCAACCATAAAGTTAAAATAAGTGTCAACTGTTATTCTTTCCTGCTACCTCCATGCTTGAAAAACCTAAAAGCGCTTTCCAGACCTCAGTCTACAGCAGCTCATGTCATCTCTAATGTTTTTCTTTCTAATGTTATTCTTGTGACTCTTAAGATTAGAGAGCTTCTTCCAGACTCTATCGAACAGTGAAGATGAGGGTCTAGTGTTATTCTCTTCAGTTGTCTTTATAGTTATGGAACCTACAAGGCTCTTTCCAAACCTTAATCAAAAAGAGATAAGTGTCATGTTTTATTCCTACCTGAAATCTCCTTTCCAGCTATCCTCATAATTTCCAAAGGATTTTCAGGCCTCACAAACAAAAGAGAAACTGACAGTCTAATGTTATTTTCATCCAGAGATACTCACTGGAGCTACAAAACCTTAAAGGTTCCCATATCCACAGAATGGATTATCTATAATGTACCCCTTTCCAAGGATACTCTTCCCACTTAGTGACAGGCTGCACTGTCCCTGGTTATTCTTTCAATCTGTCATCCCTGATTCCTTAACCTATAAGCTCTTTCCAAACCTCAGGCGAGTGAGGAAAAAGTACCCATTTCAGGATTTTTCTCTCTGCTTATCTACATTACTTCAAGATTCCTACCAGAGCTCAACCCAAAGAGAATCAAAGATACAATCAAAGATTTTCTCTCCATGACCTTTCCTATTCTGCAGAACTTCTAAATCCCTCCAGAGTTCCAGACCTCAACGTTGATTCCTGAAACTATGAAGTTTTTTTAGACCTCAATCAAGAAAAGAAACTTTTCAGACT